>JANZXR010004328.1:6697-17022 GCA_027575705.1 Erythroxylum echinodendron
TGTCTGTCTTTACCGACGGAACATTATTGTCGGTAATTAAGGAGGGAATTTGAGGTGGAAAGTGTAAGTTTTGACTTTTTGGATGGAGTGTTAGTGACGGAAAAGTCTGTCGATAAAATTTTAAACCACTACGTTGTTGTCTAGTTACAGGTGAACGTCATTAACTTAAACAAAATGACGTCGTTTGGTTTAAAACTAAACGACGTCGTTTTGGTCTCGTTATAACAGATGACAGCATCTCTGGTTCGTCTTTCTCTTCTCCTCCATTTTCTGATTTCTTCTCCAGTGCATTGTCATTGGCGGTTAGTCGATTGGTGGTGCATCAGAAGCTCGTTGTCTTCTCACACCATTTCCAAACTCATCAAGGTGTAATGTTTCACCGTTTGCATATTTGAGCTTTTTTGGTATGTTTTAGTATTTTGTTTTGTATGTTTGAATATTTTATGAATGGATAAGAACATTTAAGATGCTTGTGTTAGTGTTAGAAGGTTCAGTTTTTAAATTTACTTGTGAAGTTGGGATGATTTGTTGATTCATATTAAGTGTTTGATGAAATGCCTCTTATTTTTTTGAGTATGTTTGAGTAATTTGTTGAGTATGTTTGAGTATTTTGTGAATGGATAAAAACATTTAAGATGCTTGTGTTAGTGTTAGAAGATTCAGTTTTTAAATTTACTTGTGAAGTTGGGATGATTTATTGATGCATATTAGGTATTTGATGAAATGCCTCTTGTTTGAAAAATTTGTTAATGTGTGAAGGTGAAATTGATTTGTATTAGAGAATGAGTTAATGGATGAGCCTATTTGATGATTTAGCCTTATTTGATGATTTAGCCTTATTTGTCAAAAAATATGCAAGTTGAATCACTTCACAAATAAGGCAAAGAGATTAAAAAAAAAGCAAGTTTGGATCGTGAGAATGTTTGAAATAATCAATAACTGCTTAATTTGATAGTTGACAGTAAAGATAATTGCTGGAAACTTGCAAACCTAATTACAACCAGAATTAGGCAAAGGAATAAATGAAAGATTCACTTAGCTTTTTGAAACAATTTCACAAACACGTCTTAGGCATTCACTTTTTGGCTTTTTTAGCAAGCAGTAATATAAACTCAATTCATATATAAGTAAGGAACTTTTATTGACGCCTTATACCACTATAAGAAAATCATAAATTAGGGACAAAACTTTACTAATGGAACCAAAATCGAAGCTATTTAATGATGAAAAGTAAAAGTATTGTTAAAATTTTTATTTTGCGACGAACACAATTGTCTTCGGTAAAGGTGGAGGGAAAACATTCACGCAAAATTTTTGGCAAAATATAGAGACGAACAAATAATTACCATCGGTAAAGATTGCGATCCAGGTGTATTATGTCCCTTTTCCTAGCTTACGACAAGATAAGTCAGATTGGTTTGTTGTTTGCAAAGTTAAACCTCAAGGTGTTTTTAAATCACATGGAAAAGGTGAATAGAGAATTAAAAGTGAAGCATTTCAGGAAGATACTTATGAAATAAATTCATCTATCCTATATAAGGATAATGAACCTTTGAATGATCCATGTAATGCATATGTTGAAATTATATCTGGAGAGGATAAGCAGGGCCAGAGATATGAAGAAGAGTCTGAATTTGATTCAAATTCTTCAGAAAAAGAAGATGATTTTGATTTACAATTAAGTGATGATAGTGATTAATTTGTGTTTGTAATTGAATATTATATTCAAGTAATCAATTATTTCCTTTTCAATATATTTTATAACATTTTTTCATGAAAATTGTAATATTTCAAGAAAATTGAATCAAATATTAATTTCAGGTTGAAAAATGGAACCAAAGAGAAGACAAGATATTTTGCGACCATGATTCAGACCACGATATGGAGGTACTTACTATACAGGTGAAGCATCTCATGGTGTAGCAGCTGGAACTGAATCTCCTCCTTCCCCTTTAGCTACTACACTTGCAAATGAGGTACCTTCTGTAGATGCTGCACCACCCACGACCCCTACACCATTTATTACCCCTATACCGACATAGGTATCAGGGGTAAACAATGATGATGAAGGAAGTGGCCACCGGCCTGGAGCAGAAGGATCTGATGGAAGAACTTACATTACAATTGTCAATAATATGTAAGTGAAAATACATTGAACACTATATGTTTATAATTAAGTTATAAGTTTCAATATTCATAACGGTATAAAATTTTTCAATCTTATATTAGGTTCATTCTATCTGGACCGTGTTCAAAAAACAAGACATCAAAATTCAAGGGGAAGACTGATATTGAGAGCTTTACCTGGAAGAATATCTCTCAGGCAACAAGGAAATTTTACTATCACGAGTTTGAGGTACAACAAAAATTATTATTATTTTTAATTAACAATTTTGTACATTTATTAGATAAATAATATCATTATATCATAAGTATTAATTGAATGTTTTTTTTTATTTTAGAAAGAATTTTTTTGGGATTCTCAATTTGACGCAATCTTCTATAGAGTATAGGAAAGACGAGCACGTACACATTATCGCAACTTTGTTGCTATGATACGCAGAGCAAGTGTTGATCGCCTTACATTTCTAAAGAAATATGGAGTCGTTGACAGCAGTATTGGACCTCACCTGAGGCAATGTCCCTTTTGGAGCATAATTCAGCCAACAGATGTGGAGGACCGGGGAGAGAGAGTCTTTCCGTACATAAGAGAGGATCTATTACCCACCAAGAGCATGCAGGAAGACTTGTAAGTATCTACATTTTAAATTTATATTGTCATTTCTTTACTTTGCTTTATTTCTATTGAATTTTATTTGTGAATTTTCGAATAAAAATATGTGTTTCTTATTGAGAATGATAATGTTATAAATGTTTGGTGCCATATATGGCTGTCTTTTTTAGTTTTGTTCTTTGTTCAAAAGCAGGTATATTTCATAAAAATAGAGGAAACTCTGTTGAAATTTTTATAAATTCTAATTAACTTATCACATTTTATTCTTATGTAGGAAAAGGCTATGGGCAAGAGGCCTACACCCCATCAGCTCTTTTTGCACACTCACACAAAGAAGCATGATGGTATGACATCCGTCAACAACTGTTGCAGAGAACTCAATGTATGTGAAATTTATGGTTTAATATTAATGCTTAATAATTATCACTTACTAATATAAACATTGCCTTATGATAGGACCAAATACAAGAAAATATTCAACGACAGTCTCAACAGCCTGGAGATGTTGATGAGACTCAAACCTATCTTCATGCAGTGGGTGGTAGGGACCGTCAGGGAAGGATATTCAGGTTAGGCTCATTCACAAACACATGTTATTCGCAATACTCAATGTCCAGCACAGCTGCATCTAGTAGGCGGTCAGAATCCAATGAGAGAGTCGTTCAGCTTGAGAGCACAATACAGATGTTGGCATCTCAGTTGCAACAGTCGATGGAGTACATAGCTCAGCTTCGTAATAAGATGAATGAGTTGAAGGGTAAGGGTAGCATCTCATTGCATCAATCAGAGCATCTGCGGTCTCCAAATTAATAGTATACTTTCAAACATTTTATTAGAGATACGAAAACTTATTATGTACAGTTTAATGTTTTTATTATCAATTAAGATGTTTTCAACTTTATATCATTAATCAAATTTATGTTTACAAAATTAAACTTATACAATTACATTAACTGTTGTTTCAATTATGCAAAATAAAATTTATTGATGCTTTTATCAGTACATTTAAAAAAAAACTCTTTAGTTCATTTACCGATGGAAAATAATTTTTTGTTGGTACTAACCGATGGAAGAATAATTTCCGTCGATAAATTCAAAACAATTTTCACAAACATACTGACAGAAAGACGGCAACCTCATGCGATGGAATCTCTGTCAATAACTTTCAAACAATTTACCGACGGAAATTTCCAACCATTGGAAAATATACTGATGGAAACCAATTTTCTGTCAGTAAATATACCGAAATGTAAAGATAATCCGTCGTTCAATTTACTGACGTAGATATGTTTCATCGGTAATGTTGTCAATGATAGCAATTATTTTGTTGGCAAATTTACTGACAGAATATAATTTTCTGTCAGTATATATTAGCTACAGCTGTTTCTCCGACGATTTTTTCCGTCAGTAATGTCCGTCGCTAATATTGCATACCGAAGGAATGTCTTCGTCTTCCGTTGGTAAATATCATCGCAAAAACACATTTTTCTTATAGTGTTCTCATTTAATAATTCTAACTTCCAAAAAAAGCTCGGGGTCCAACAAATAAATTGTTTGGAAATCTACATTCATCTGTAAGTTCTGACAGAACATTTGATCAAAGACATCAAGTTGATTATGAGGATTTTCTCAAATCTCTAAATTCTAAAGGTATGATTATTGAAAGAAGGCTGTCCAATCATGCTCCTAAGAAATTTGAATCCAACAGAGGGTTTGTGCAATGGCACAAGATTGATAGGTAGATAATTAAAAGAACATACAATTTCTGCAGAAATTATTTTTGGACCTCGTAAAGAAAAAATAGTTTTCATTCCTAAGATTCCTCTGCAATCTTTTAAGAATGAAAAGAATGGGATACCTTTTGTAAGAACGCAGTTCCCTATTCATTTATGTTTCATGATGACCATAAATAAGTCCTAGAGTCAGATGCTTGATTATGTAGGAATTTATCTTCCTCAGCCCATATTTTCATATGGACAATTGTATGTTGCTTTGTCAAGAACTAGAACTCCTGAATCGGTTAAAGTTCTAATTATTCCAGGCTTTTTTGAGTCTTTAAAAATTGATCACAAAACAAGGAATATTGTATTCCATGAAATTTTCCAATTGGCTAAATTATAATATATAAAATAAGCAAAAGGTATATTGATTGTTTTATTCAAGTGTATTTAGTTTCATTCTATTTAGAAAATTATGCAAATATTTTCTTAACCATTTCTTTTGTAAAATGGAGAAGTATTTATTAATCAAGGATATTTTACCTGGTGCAGAAGGCTGGTCATGTAAAATTACTATCCAAGAAAAACAACAAATTGCTACATCACCTAACAAGCCATTCAGGAGACAAAAGTTTATCTTTTTTGATTCAGAGGTATAACAATTATACTTTCTTCATTCAAAATTTTACTTTTTCCATTAAATTTATTATTAACTCTACATCTAGAAAATAATAGTTGACCTGTCTATCAAATTGGAATTTCTATAAATCTCTTTATAGTAGTACTAAATTCATGAAATATTCAAAAAAATTTCTATTGCTATATCCCTTTTTTATGAAATGCCATTACCATTTCAGGTAAAGATTTAAGTATTTCAGTGTGTCAAATTTTCAATTTGTTACTTTGCTCTGTCACTAGAGTATTTTAGCTTTTTTTGTATTATGTTTTTTTGAACAAGGATCATGCATTGAAGCTATCATATTTAACAATGATATCCAGAGAATGAGCCCCATTTTACAACCCTATAAAAAATATATCATTTGTAATGCCATTATCAAGCCAACTCCACCTCAGTTCCAAGTTGAAGACTTGAAGATTCAATGGATCATTATAAGTTGCATTGTTTTCGAGCCTGTAATTGATGACGACAACATCTTACCTAGCAAATTCAACTATACATCCTTTATGGATCTTATCAAGTATATTAATAACAAGGAAAAATCAGTCAGTTAGATTTTTTATCTGTTTCTCTCAACAACTTTTTATTTTTTTCTATTACTTCTGGTTGTACTTATCCTTAACATATGATAGATATTTTGGCTGTCGTTATTCAAGTTTTGGACATGAGGCAGATCAATAAAGATGGCAAAGTTTCGACTATCCACAAATTTATTCTTGGCAACAAACAGTATATTGCATTCCATATTATTCTCTGCAACTAAGGAACCCCGATAATATTTTATTCTTTTGACATTTTTTGTTTTATATTAGACAACAACCATTATACTGTCAATGTAGGACGTTTTTGTTGCAAATAAAGGCCAACAAATTATACAAGTGTTGCATGCTTATCTAATGGTTGTGTGTTATACGCTAAAAGTTCACTTTTATAATGGTAATTCTGCTTTCATTTTTATCATACTATTATATTTTTATATTTACCCTTGTATTTTATTTTTTATCTTACCATTTAAGAATTTTAGGTGTCGCATTATCCACAAAGTTTGATTCTTCGATTCTCATTGATCCGTTAATACAAGAAGCTGCAGATTTTAAGAATTAGTAGTTCCACATTTCCTATTTTTACTCTTGCAACAAATAAACTTTTGTACACATTTTTATATGTTTTTATGCTTAGACTTATAATTACCATTTTTTCAGGGTGTAGCAAAATAACAAGCAGCTAAAAGACCTTGATATCTAGCAAGCTTACCTCAAGTATGATGCTGATGTATCTTTTGGATAAAATCAAAACATTACAAAGATCATTTTCTTAAAATCCACCATCAAGGTACATACATTTTATATTCTACTATAAACTTTCTTTCTCACATATTATCTATCTAATTTGAATATTCCTAATGAACTTCTATTTGTATCTTTCCAAATAGTATGGATTAAAGCTCGTATTTCCTTTCAATACATTCTGCAAAAATATTGGTATATGAGCTGCAAAAAATGCTTTCACTCAACCACAGCTACATATGGGGTTACATTTACATGTAATTCTAACAAGAAAAAACATGCAGCTAAACCCAGGTTTTTTCTCTTTTTCCTTTCAATTTTTTTCCTTTTTTTAAAATAAAGGATGAACAAGCGCCTCACGTCATAAACAATCAAGTTACTTTTATGTTAACTTAAGTTTAAGATCATTCATATCAATTCTAAATACAATTTTCTGATATTCTTTATTTATTCAGCTATACATTTTCTCATTCACCTTCCTTTCTAAACGTAGATGCTGTTATGATGTTGATTTGACTGACAACACAGGAACTATCACATTATCCATTTTTGGTGAACTTGTCGAAAATCTCTTGAACTTCAGTGCTATTGAAACTATACAGTATAACAACCAGGTTATATTTTATCCTTATTACAAATAAAAATAGATTTTGATTATTTTTATGGCATCTCTATTATATGAATAATGATCTACACTTTTCTATTTGGTAAAAAGAGTATTGAACTTCCCTTTGATAAGGTCCATGCTGAACTGAAGACAAAAACCTTTCTCTTACATATCAAACCTGTTCACATCCAACCATCAAACAGAAGACAACGCTTTACTGTTATCTATTACTGCCAAACTAATGATGCTAAATTAGAGGGAAGCTCAACTTCAAACGAAAAAGAAGATAATAGCAATGTTGAAATGACATTTACAACTTTTTTAGGTACCTGTCATTATTTATTCAAACATTTTTTCATATTTATATTCATCAAACTATTTTAAATCTTCCTTGTTTTCACCCCTCTTATATTAAATGAACTGTGTGCTAATAATGAACTAAAACTGCTAATAACTTTCAATTTTCTTAGTGATGATTGCACCAAAAAACATAATCATGAATTCTAAACACACTTCGCAATAAATAAGTATATACCTTTTGTTAAAGATTCAATATTACTAGCATTGTACATCTCACCCTTCAAACTACTTCATGATGTTTACTTGTCAACATTTTATATAACTATATTTTAACATATACCAATTCACCTTTGTGGTCACTTTCATCTCTTATCAATTCCTATGTGCAAATTATATAACAATCTATCATTTATTGTATTTATTATGTTTTTCCCATACTTCAATTATTTTATTTTTTCCTTCCACATCAAATTAAACATCTGCTCCTCCCCAAACTGACCTTTACTCATATACTTTGGTTTTTTATATTTTCATAAGACATTCTTGTTTCTTTTTCTGTAGTTAAACAGTGTCTTGACAAAAGATTCAAAGAAATTGAACTAGAATTGACGCCGACCTCATATGTACCTATTAATGACCAAAATAAAAGCCCAAATTATCGTGAACTTTTCATCGTATCTAAGACAACCTAAGCATGTAACTTTTGCTAATGATTAATTAACATTGCTACCTCATAAAGCAAAATGAAAACTTATAAATAACTTCTTAACCTATTATTTGTTTTTTTCCGTATCTTTCTTTAATGATTTGGCTTTTTTTCCTCCTGCTTAATATACTTCCACATGATCCGAAAACAATTGTCCAATATACTACAAATATATAGGAAACAATTGTATTACTATATATTATTGTTGCCTTTGTATTATCATATACTTCCTGGAGAATTTAATAGGGGGTCAATCCTGATTATATGATTGGAAAATATATCTAGTCATAAAACAAGAATATTGGTGGATGGCTATGAAAATTTATTATTCTAAACTTGGCTGTAAATTTCATTTGTTAGAGTAACTTGTAGCATAATAGAGTTGCAATGCTTAATAAAAAAGGTTTTCTAATCAAGCATGTAAAAGCGGGAGATTATTGGTATGTTGTTCTTTACTTTGTGACCCTGGAGGTCAAATGAAAAACAACTTGGTTGCTATCTTCATTTACTTTCATATCTCTATGGTTTGTTTGACCTCTGCATCAGCTTTCATCTTTCCACTGCTACCTGCACCTATTGTTTGCTTAATAGGTATTATTTACTTGTCAATTGTTTGGTATTAGTGTTTGTAGTCCTTGCTTTTTCTTTGTGTCACTAGGGTGCCAATGAGAAGTCTTTTATTACCTTCCCAAGTAAATTTACTCATTCAAAATGATTGAGCTCATGATAGCGACAATAACCATGCATATGGGACTGAAAGTTATAACAAATATAGGGCCTCTATCCTTCATTATTACGCCTTGAATGTAGTAAGCTGGCTACCTAGTATAGTGTTATAGAGTTCTTTGGCATAAGGTTACAAGTATACTGACCATAGTTATTTTAATAACAAAGTGCCTGATGATAATTTTACTGTAAATATCTTCTTTACTATTCTTACACTGTAGACTGTTGCAAGTAATTTCGTATCCCAATGTAGAGACTATACATTGGCATACCCCCTTTCCATTATTAATGCCATTATTAAGCCTTCAGTTGTTCCAAAGAGACATATCCATCCTGTGAGAGATAGCTCACAAGAGTATTCTTTTAGTGTTATTGCCTGTGGATGAATGAAAAAAAATAAGGAGATCAAATAGTTACAATTGGACTCATTTATCTGTAGATTTTGTGTAAAGATCAAATCAACGAGTCAGTCACTTGCAAAATCACGAAAGATGCCAAGCTAAACGACCCAGTTGTGATCGTCAATGTGCCTTTTATTGAGATATGGAGATTTGTCTCTAAACGACCTAGTCGTGATCATCAATGTGCCTTTTATTGAGTTATAGAGATTTGTCTCTCCACTATCGCTTCGTGCATCATCTTCGACTTTACTTTCCTGCAACAGACAACAAAACATGAAAAAGGTTACTTCTTCATATACCTATATGTTAAGCTTTGTGAGCATATATGAATGGAAAAGAAAAGTCTCTACCTATCAAGAACTACTACAAAAGGAAACAGTTGCACTCGCTTATGGTATACTGAATTCCAAATGGATTATTATGATTTTGGCATCTTATTTTTTTCGTCTTTGTCAATGGAAAATTTTGCTAAGGTTGTCTTTTTCGAGACTGTAAGTTAGTATCTTCAGAAGGAGCAATTTTATGCCTCAACCTGAAAGTTAGTCTGAACATTAGTGACCCATTTTACTTGATCTTCTTAGGTCCGTATAAGATCTTAAGAATATGTGAACCATTATGTTTATCTTAGAGTAGGTGAAATCTTTCTCAACCTTGCATGGTAAAACAAGTGTAGTATCAGGAAAAATGAAATTGGTTTCTGTAGTGGCTATCAAATTACCAAACTAAAATGATAGCAACATGGATAAATAGTTTATAAGCTTTGATGTCTCGCCCAATGGACACCAAAATGGAATAATAAAATGGCTGACTATAATGATCCCAATGTTTTCAAGCTATTCAATCACCAGTGATCCATAAAAAGTTAAATTGTTTGCCCAGTTGTTTTTGGGAATTAAAGAATATGCATATATAAGTTTTGTTATGAATTCTAAATTGATAAGTGTAAGTGAATATTGTTAAAGCTAAAATTTAGAAGAAAATTGAAAATGTATGATGTAGGACAAAATTTTGTAACGAGAATCTAGTAAGATGAGAACAAATTTGTAGTATGCCTTATTGCAACATCCCACTACCACATGATATATACCCAGACATTCAAGCATATTCAAGTACATATCCTATGATAATGAAATGTTAGAGCAAAAGCAAAACCAAATTATACATGGCA
>JANZXR010004377.1:0-17015 GCA_027575705.1 Erythroxylum echinodendron
CATGAGCATGAGATGTGTTTTCCTAACTTCTCCGATTGACTTCACTTGGGCCTGTTTCTCAGGTCCGACCCGTTCTAGGGAAACGGGATGTTACACCTATATTGTGAAGAACTAAGGTTTATGTAATTTTCTTTGTGAAAATTTTCTTCAATATTATCACCTTTTTTATTATCCCTATTATACCCTAACCTGAGCCTCAATAAAACCCTATAATAAGACCTTTTGATTTTTGTTTCTATTTTACTTAGAAGTGGTGGAGATATGATTTTATTGCAAGCTTATATCTAAAAATCCTTCTATGCATTGATTTGAAAGGTTTTATATTTTCACATTAAACACTTTGAGTACATTGAGTGAATCATTAGTAGGGGTGTAAAAATTTGTACTTTCAATTTCAAAAATATCATCTATGTGATTGCTCTTATATTGACTTATGAAGGTTGGTTCTACAATAACTTGAATCTAATTGTATGTTAATTTGATTGATATGATATGATAATTAAGAGTGTGGACGAACAGGTGGAGGTTAATAAGGTAAGAATGGTTGTAAGTTTAATGAATTGGAATATGATTTGCTTAAGGACAAGCAAAAGTTTAAGTATGGGGATATTTGATAGACAATTATTAGTCTATATTTATCTACCAATTTAATATATTTTCCTTGTTATGTAAGAGTTTTATACATCACAAGAGGTAGATTAGAAGTGTTGGAATTCAGAAAGAGGCAACAAGAGTCATCACAGACACCTAAAAAGGAAGAGCAAAAAAATAAAAATATTCTACACATCATAAAGAAAAAGATCAAGTAGTCGAAATATTAAGTGAACTACAGCTGTCCAAAATTTCCAAATCGAGGCTTTCAAGCTTATTCATTAATTTATTATTCTATTTCATTACCTTAGACGTCAATTATATATAGTTATATTTTGATCATGATTATGGAATTTTAAACCTATATTTGGGTTTATTCTTGAATTGTTTAGTTTAACTTGTCTCCTGTTAAATTCAATATAGTATTACTTTAAGGTAATTGTTGAGATTATACTTAATAAGAAATCTAGAGATTAAATCAAAGTTTTCTATGTTATGTTGCACAATAAAGTTGGTATCTTAATATACTTAGAAATATTAGGCTAATAAACAATTGAATATAGATTTTAATTATGAGTTAATTATCCTTATGATTGCTTCAAATCCAATTGAGTAGTCAAGAGTAGTTTGGAGAGTTGAGAGATTTCAACTCAACTATTATCTATTTCAATCGAGATTACTTGGTTAAATCTCAAGGAAGGGTAATCAAAACCTTAAGATATCTAGGATCAAGCATAATTGAATTAACAAAGCAAAAGGAAAACAAAACAAGGATAGAATAACTCCAGAGTTTCCATTATTTATTAACTTCACTCTTATTGTTATCTTTACTAGTTAAGTTATTTTTATTAATTAATTTTAATTTTAACTAATTCAATTTTTATTACCTTAGACAAAGTGCATTTAAATTGATAGGTGACTAAGCTAGTCCTCGTGGGAACAATATCTTGTATAATATAATATACGATCTTTATATTTACGGTATTGCATACATTAAAGTAGGCAAACATTGATTAATCTAGTGATGTTGTTATTAACTCTTTCTTAGGATTGACTATGTTATTTTTTGTGTTTATTTGCAAATGATTTAGATAGGCCTACTAGATTATTCATATAGAGATTCATTGGCAGAATCTAAATTGCAATACAAAATCATAGTACATCATATTCACATATGGTAAATTAATGGTTGACTATCATTAGAGACAACATAGTACAAGTTAAATGACCTAAGTTTCTTCGATTGTTGCTTAGAGTAACCCGTTTTCTTATTATGTAATGCAATTGTCACACTAAATCTAGAGAGCTTATTTTAGGTTGTCTAGTAACTAAACCTAATTAAAAGATCTTGTTTAAATTAGATATAATTTAAGGGAAATTGGGGTTAACAAAGATTATTTTTAATCTATAATTAATAATGTCAAAGAGGGGTATGAGAACAACATGTTGATTGATTAAGCACGCTCGTGTGAAGATTGAGGTTGAATTGTGAACTTGATTCAAAACCTACTAATTAATCATAGTAATTTTCTAATGTTTGATTTTGTTCATCTCTAGTAGCTTAGTTTTACTTTATTTTCTTAATTTAATCCATCCAAATCCCCTCTTATTCCTATATATTTATTGGTTCATTTTAAAAGCTAAACACTTATTCTATGTGGTTACTATCTTTTCTCACTACTACTACAAATTTAGTTATGTAAAGATAGGTTTTATTTTTTGATATGTTTGATGTGAATCAAGAGTTTTGGAATTGTTGCTAGCGAGTGAAACGATTTAGTTTTTTTTTTACATTAAATGGTTTTTGATATATATTTGTTCATAACTGATTTCCATGGTTGTTTCTTGATCTTTTATGTTTGTTACTAGTAATGAGATCTTACCAAGGCCATTTATAATTTGATTCAAACATTAAAAGGACATTGGAAAGGTTGCCTAGGGAAAACAGAGCAACTCCAAGAATAACGCAAATAATCAAGTTAGAAGAAGCTATGTCCAATCTAAGAACTTTAAGAGAGTTAGTTACCCTCACACTTTGACTCAAAAGCCTTTATGCATCACTTTTCCAAATTTTCATCGTTTTGCAAGTAAGGATGCTTGATTGGTTTATTTCTATGCCAATATTAATTTTACCGTAAGTGCAGAACGTAGTTGTAGCTTATACTGACAAGTAGGGGTTGAATCACACGAAGACAATGAATACTAATAATTACCGTTATCCTATTATCTAGCCTACGAATTTGATTTTGTTTTTTAATAAAGAAAATAATAATTAAATAATTAAAATAAATAGGAAACAATATTGAGTAAAGAATAAAGAAATCACTTAGAAATAATCAATATCAAGAATTAGTGTCTAAGTTATGAATCCCTCTAAAACTCTTAAATAATTGACCTTTTATTATGCAATTGTTTTGTTGAATATTGGACCGTGAAAATTTCTATCGTATACTAATAACTCATTTGAGACTACTAACAACTAATCTTAGAATTATCAATCGATATTATTCAGGTTAAAAGTAATAAGATTTACCGATTTTTGAATTCCAATATTAAGTTTAACCCTAATCTAGAGGATTTATGTCACCTGTCTTTAGGTTTGCAATCAACTCCTTTCAGTTATAGTAAATCTATTCATACGCAGGATTCCTTAATCTCTATGTTATGAAATCAGATTATGTACTAATATTTTGGATCTATTCGAACATATATTAAACACATAATTGAATTGCAATAGATCACTAAAAACAATTACATTGGATAAAAGAATCAAAACATGTTATAGCACAAACTATGGTTCATCTCACTTAGATACTAAAGATCATTAGTTACAAATGATAGAAAACAAAATCAAACAAAAATAAGTTTTAAGTATTTATCATTGTATGGCAAAAGCTTCGGAGCCTGGGACATTACGGGGAATACAACCTGCATTCTAATTAATCAATAAATGCAGGAAAAATATCTCAAGTAGTTCGCTCCCTTCCCTAACTTTAGTGATGGAGAAAGGAACAAACAAAAATATTATTTTCCATTCTACTAGGTTAAACCTGGAACATATGTCAACACAACATGCATTGGATAAAAAAAAACATATAACAAGATGCCGCTCTAGAGAGACATCGTTGAAGAAATTAAGTAAAACACTAGTTCAGCACTTTGGAGAATCGAGGAGTTTCAGTAATTAAATATATATATATATATAGTTAAAGGAAGAAGCAACGATGGATACATCTCTTACATTGCCTAGACCATCCAAATTTATAGAAATATATCAAGAATACATCATCATCACTACATCTGAGGAGGCCGAAATGGACATTGCAAACTTACAAAAGTAACTTGATATCAGAACAAAAAGCTTCCCACCAATACAGATGCAAGAGTTACAGTCAGATTGTCATCAAGGTCAGTACTGACAGGGAGTGATTCGACAAAGGCAGAAGCAACAGAAACCACAAGAAAAGCCAATGCCATATACCAGCTCTCTCGAACATATCCAAATGAAGAAAAATAGTACATGAACCTAGTGTATTCAACATGATCAGCTACAAATCCACTAGAATACGTAAAGCAACTATTATATCAACAGGAAGTTGGAAAAGATAATGAGATAAGATTTACCCTATGGATGATAGAAATCCAAACAGTGCCATTGCAGCACTACCAGCTATGGACTTATTTCTGTTATAAGGAATTTTTTTAAAGCCAAACCTCCTTCCAACAATATCTGCCATTCCTGAAACAGAACAAAATCTTAGCCATAGGATAGATATATAAAATTTTCCTCCTTAGAACATTAATTGGCAAGCATCAACTACACAATAAAGTAGCACTACAGAAGTCTCAATTAAAAGTACCGTCTCCTGCACACAGGTTGCAGATTGTTGCAATGGCAATAGGGGAAGCCCTCCAATAGATCCCACAAGCAACAGTAATTGTTATGGCGTAGTAGAGAGGTCCTTTAAGAAGTTCCCTGAAGTAAGGAAGACAAAGACCAATTAAGAAGTAAAAAACAACCCATCATGTCTCACACCCAGAAGAAGAAAGAGTTAAGTTAATTTGTTCATTCTCCTCTCAGACAACTTTAAGTCACCCGTGCTTACATTCAATCAATAAGATCCCACCTAGAAGAAATCTTGATCCATTCAGCAAATCTAACTTTAACAAAATAAGAAAGAAAACAAGATCACATACAAGGTAACCAATTTGGTCCCCATTCGTCCAACTTGATTGGTTAAAAGGGATCTCTCTAGGTGGGATCTGAACTGAGGGGAGGGCAATACTAAGCCTGAGGAATAAAGACATCTTAATGCTATCGTGAACAAATTCTAATGCAAAGCAGTAACCTGCGATCTCCATATCTGCTCATTGATTTGACTGTGGCATCATCTTTCCATATTCCGTATCCCACAAGAAGCATTCGTATTATGTTAACACCTGGAGTAAGGGCTGCCAACCATGCTCCACGATACCCAGAACTGCAGATATTAGAATTCCATGTTTTGTCAAAAGAAGAAATTCAAATAATACAGATTCCCAAGTCAAGTAGATAAGAAAATTACCTGAATAGTGGCCAGCAAAGCATAAAAACTAGCCCGATACTTATATGTACAAGCTTCCTGTTTAGCTTCTGAAAAGCGATAGTAGATGAAGGACAAGCAACAGATAGGGGAAAAAAGATAGCAAAATTCAAATAGCAATAGTTTGGCAGTTGATATTCTGCGGATAGATGACGGCGTCAACAGTAATCAACAGATAATCAAGTGAAGGAAGTTTCCATATTTGGAAAGGCTCATTACCATATCCAAACTCGGTAGTTGAACTAGTAAGTAGCATAAAAAACGTGCGAGTTAGAGTGATATTTGACCTGGTCGAAAACCCCACGTTTAGCGGTCTCTTCCCAGAGACGAAGAAGCGAGAGAGCTATAGTGACGGTCACAAAAGTAGCGTAAAGATCGGAGACTACAGGATGTTGGTGCTGCATGGTGATCGACACCAAAATCCAATCCAGTGTAGCAAATAACAAGATTTCACTGCTACTCGGAGAAAGAGACAAATATAAGATTTTGGGTTAACTCTTATTGGGATAGGTTCGGCGAGTTGAAGATGAAATGACCGAAACGGAAAGTAGCAATAAAGAGAAGCTAAGAGGAAACTCACCTGTCGCCATTTTTTCTTGGCGGAAGAAGGTTTATAAGTTCCCGCGAGTTTGGCTGCGCGAAGCCAGTCATGTGTCTCCAAGCGTGGATTCCTGATAAGTCTTTTCTTCATCCAGATTAAAAAAAGACAGCAGATTTTTTATTTAGTTAAATTTTTAAGATATTTCTCAGCGTGACAGGTTGCTAAATTATATTAAAATGACTAAAATGATAACTTTTTAGAATTATAAATTATTTATTATTTCTAAAAATAATAAAAATAATGTTAATGAAAGAGAATCAATGCTAAAACCAACTGGCGTGAACAACGTTTGCAAATGTCACGTCCCAAATAATAACGGTTTACTAAAGTATATAATTTGTGATTCCCTTATGATTATGTAAAACTGAAAAACAAACCAACCACTGACATTAACACACCAACTTTCAATCCTGACGACCCTTTTCTTTTAACAATGACGCGATATCACAACTTTTGAGGATAAGGGAAGGATTGGCTTCTTAAATTTCATGTCAAAGTAGGGAATGAAGTAAGGGGCTAGTGTTTGATATGATGACTGAACTAGGGATGGCAATTTTAGCTCATGGGCTTAAATTTAGTTTTTTTAATGGGCCGGCCCATGGGCTAGGCTCAGGCTCAGGCCCAGATAAATTTGAGGTTTAATTATTTTAAGCAAAACAACATCATTTTACTTATAAGAGTTGGGCTTCAAGTAAACTTGGGCCTGGACAACGAAGACCTTAATTTAATTAAAAAATAAATTATTCTATAATTTTAATTTTAAAAAATTATTTAAAAAACTTGAGGGGAGTTGGCCCATGGGCCAGCCCATTGCCATCCCTAGACCGAACAAGAAAAGGGCAATTAATTAGTAATTAAATTGCCATTTAATCATTTAGTCACCTTTTTCTACTGCTAAGGTTAAGTTCTTTATTATGGAGGGTGAGTAGATGGAATTTTCGAGAAAATTTTGTTACTTTCTGTAATACGTAACGGTATCTTAGTTACGTACTTTGGATAGAACGTAAAAGGGCAAAAAAATGAAGAAATGCAGAAATACCTAATTTTCGGTTCTGAAACTTTAAACGAGATTTTCGAAACTGAATCGAGCCCAAATCCACTGACGTCTTTAAAGGAATCGATCTCCGGGACGCGGGTAAGGTCTTTCGATAGTTTTCTCAAAACGCGAGTTCTCTTAATGTGTCAGATATTCCTTATACTCACGATTGATCTAAGTAATTGCGGGAGACCTAACCTATTTATATAGCTTCCATGTCGGACTTCCCTATCACAAGGCCGATATGGATCAGGTCCACACTAATTTGGTTCCATTTTTCACTTGGACTTTGACCTATTAATTTATTATCCTTATCTGGATCAAATTATGTAACTTAACTTATAATTTATTTTAAAACCAAAATACAATTAATAACTGTCCACTGTATGGGAATTTGACAAAATTGCCCTTATGGGCAAAAATGTCTTACAATATCCCCCTTGGGCAATTATTAATTGCAGTTTTGACTTAACTTTAAAACTAGTTTAAAAACTCAGTTAAGCTACGCTGCTGTATTAGTCGACTAAGTTTAAAAACAAAACATTTGAACCAAAGATAATGAAAGTTCAACATTCTGTCCTGTAAGGCTTTCGATACCGAAAAGTATCAGATGTGTGTTTCATTTGTGACACAGATCCAATACAATCATATATACCTAATACCTTACTAACATGAATGGAAAAATAGAGTGTGGTAGACTACAATGATACCTTTATGATCTAATATGTATCATCTTCGTTTATAGGTCTCAATTTCTCCAGCTTTATGCCAAACCGCATTGCTAAACTGCATCAGAGAAATCCTGTTTTCTCTCACAGAATGCTAAACAGCATTAGAGAAAACTTATTTCCTCTCACCATATGCTAAACAGCAATAAAGAAAACCTTTATATTCTTTAACTGAATGCTAACTTCGTTAAAGAACCTTTATGAGATTAAAACTTATATCCTCCCATATCATGTCAAACTTTAAGGATACATCAGTATAAAACTGTATGTGCCTAATGACATATGCTCAAAGTCAATCTTTATAAATGCCCAATGACCTTTAAAATGTTTAAGATCAACACAAATCTTAAGGCTTCTATACGTATTATGACAATGTATGACAACATAAATTACTGAGGATAACTAATGATCATCTTTATGGATGAACCATCATACTGTCATAATAAATCAAAACGTACAAATGTATATGGAGCAAACATAACAATCTTTTAACTAATAGTGTCTAAGGACTTCAAAACACCCATACTATAATACTTATGCTCCAAACACAAGTGGGTAAAGTCCTTCAGTTAAAGAATCGACTTATAGTTCCTCAGTCTTTAAATGCTCCAAATCTTAACGTCACTTTTTCGAACTAACTACTTCATGATCACAAATTTGATCTCAAAGTGCTAAGACCTTGTGATATTTAATGTTGTTGTTAAACAACATAGAAGCTTGATTATCACATTACAACTGAAGGGGTTTAGCCATTGAATCAACCACAAACAATTCAGAAATCATATTTCTAAGCTAAAACATCTGTGAAGCAGCCCTATATCATACCCCATGCATGTATGGTTGAGGAAGTCACCCGTGTCTATTTGACACACTTCCACGACATTATACTATATTCTAACTTTAAAACTGTAACCTTAAATGAACTTTCGATCATCCAGACATATAGCTAAATTTGAATCTGAATTCCTTATAAAGTTTAATCAGTTGACTTTTCTATATGTCAACACATAATCCTTGGTTCCCTTTAATTATCTTAACACTCACTTGACTGTATCCTAGTGGTCTACATCTTGGGCTAACCAAATATTGACCAAATAGTCAAATAGTAAATGCAATGTCCTTCTTAGTATATTGTCAAGCATACATCAGGCTATCAACTGTACTAGAATACGAAACATTCCTCATAGTCTCTCTCTTCACTTTATCCATTGGTCACTGTGCAAAAGATTATCTCTCACTATGAGAGATAGGTGTTACGACAAGCTTACAATTAATCGTATTAAACCTTTGTAACATCTACTCAATGTATGCACTTTGTAAGAGGTATGATGAGTGTTAAGATATGTCCCGGTGAATCCAAATACCTACGAAAAAAAATGCCACGCCAAGGCCCTTTATGTCAAAGTTTTTAACCAAAATTTCTTAACCTTGTACAACATGGTCAAGTAATTTAACGTGAGCAATATATCATCCTCATGCAGTAATAGGCAGATAACTTTGCTCCCCTTGACCTTATAGTATAAGCATCTTTTCAAATTTATTTTCTATAAAGTCAAAAGAGGTCATAACCTCATCAACTGTAAGGTATCGCTTTTGGGAGGTTTGATGTAAATTCATATATTGATTTGCATAATATGCAAACTATGTCAGTTCTATGTGGATCCTGAAATCCTTCAGGTTATACCATGTAGACCACTTAATTTATAGAGGCCTTTATTCAAGAAAGCGGTTTTGACAACCATCTGATGTAATTCTTCATCATCATGAGCTACAATTGCCATAATCACTCAAACTGTATCCTACGAGGATACGAAAGAAAATCAATATTTCTCCCTAAGTGAACCATCAGGCAATTGAGCTAGTCCATAAACCACTAAACTTTATCCTGAAATCCTTTAGGTCTTAATCTTTATTTACAACTGACGATTTTGTAGTTTTACTACAAAATCAACTAGCTCTCTGACCTTACTATTCTTTATGGCTTGTATCTCATAAGTCATTGCAACCCACCACAATTCTGCTACATGTACAAAAACAGCTTCTGAAAAAGTAACTGGATTCGTAACATGTCTAATATCATAGTCCTGTTCACCTAATAGACTATGTAATCAGATCGGATAATAAGTCATCTCACTCTAGTAGATTTTCACAACTGCATTAGATCTTGTACCCTAGGAACCTCTGTGTGTACAGGTATGAGTTCCTGTTCTTGTGCAAATATGGTACAAAGACCTAGATCTAACTTTGTATGAGTGGCAGATACATAATCACTATAGTATCCATTCGATTAAAAGGCCCCACCATCATTTTAGACATCGTATTCCAAAAACTTAGTTGTTAGTGATTCCACTATTCTTGGGTTTTTGCACTTCTAGATAATCAGGTAGATTAGTCTTGTTCTACATTGAATTTTTCAAGTCCTTTAGGGTGCAATTATGCCTTTCAGCACTGCACCATTTTGGTCAAGACTACCCAGTATAGTGAATCAAGTTACTATCCCAATCGATTCTATATATCTAGCAAACAAACATTTTCAAGTCTTGAAACACCATGTTTGCCATTATATTCTTCTCCATGGTCAGATCTAGCATTTTGATTAAATTTTCCCATTGGTTCTCAACCTTCAATCTTTAAGCAAGAACATATAACTATAATGGGAATAATCATCACAAATATCAGAATACTTTTGAAATTACATGATGTAACTATATAAGGACTACCGATATCCTTATGTATCAAACTCAACAAGTCAGAAACTTGAGTTTACTTTAATATCCTTATTAGTCAACTTACCCCTATAAGACTCAACATATGTTCCCAGATCATAATCTAGAATTAATAGAATACTTTCCTCAATCAATCTCTCAACTCTAGCTCGAAAATGTGGCTTAAACTTTTATGCTACACCATGTATGACTTTTCATTCATTAAGGTCCTTCATTTCATAACTTGTTTAGCAAGATACGAAGAAGCGTATAACTAATTCAGGGTAAGACACATTTTATACAGGTCATATGACAAGAAAGCTTTATTATTATGTTTTGCATTAAACACAATTGTACAACAAAAGCATTAAATACAAAACATTAACCTTATTTGTCCAAATTTGATCCAAATATCATATATAAAATGTGTCATGTAAAAACCTAAATGAACCTTGCAACAAGATTCAGTACATACATCCCCTATAGATATTACTTGCACTTCTTCATTGCTGTCAATTATCCTGGATATGAACCCATGCATTGTGGAAGCATCTTGATTGGCCACTCCACTATATAGCCACAAAGTATTTAATGCGACTATCGCAAATCAGATTTATAAATTGATAAGCCAAGAAGTTATCTGATGATCACAATCTTTCCTTCTAGGCTTTATACCACTGGCTTCTTTATATCATACAGACCTTTACCAGTACTGGATTGACCAGCATCAGCATGTTGAGAAGATTCAGTCTTTCTACCTTTAATGTTAGTGTGCTTAATCTTTGCCTTCTCTTTAGTTGCATTAAGGGCTATAGGAGTAACAAACTTAAGTTTCTCCTCCTCAGCAATGGAACTAGTAATCAAAGTATTTAAGTATCATTCCTCATCCTGCAAATAATATGTCTTCTCCAGATTACTTAACTCTAAAGGGAGTGTATTTAGAGTCTGGTGTACTATGAAGACATCAGTAAGAGGAATTTGCAACATCTTCAGTCTACTGTGAAGAAGAATCATTCTTGATATGTAGTCCTTACTCCCCTTTTTCTCATACACTTCATGAAGAATAATTCTTTATTCAAGGAACTTATCTCAACATCTGATGAGGCTACATACCTCTATGAGACACTTCCAAGAAATTGCTGTGCTATGTCTGTGTTCGGAAGTTCACTAAGCAGATGGCTAGATATAGATCTCTTAATGGTCATAAGACATAATCTGTCAGACTTATCTTGGGCTTCATAGGCTGCTTTATGAGTTTTCGAGCTCATGGATGTAGGTGGAGATGGACTATGTCTCTGTATGGCCGTATCAATCTCAGCTATTTCCATAGTATTCAATACATCCTCAGTTTATTTCTTTGTATTGAATCCGATCATGGTTTCAAAGGTGACACTAATTTTATTGACCAAAAAGGTGACTCTTTAGCAACTTTGATTATATCAGCACAAATGTAGGATAACAACAATACTGAAAGTCATTAAACAGTATCTTTCCTGAAAATCTGGTCACACATATTATGAAACACTTGTGGGCTGAATGCATAATATATGTAACTAAACCTCCACACATAAAAGGTGGCACTGATTTTATTAACCGAAAAGGTGACTCTTTAGCAACTTTGGTTAGATCAGCACAAATGTAGGACAACAATGATACTGAAAGCCATTAAACAGTATCTTTCCTGAACATCTAGTCATACATATTATGAAACACCTGTGGGATGAATGCATAATATATGTAACTAGACCTATCCACATAAAAGTGATCAAGGTAAAACCATCAACTCTTATGACACTACCACTTGTGGGAAAATAGATCATTCAAGTAACGGCTTTCCTCTATCAAATGCCTTTATGTATATCTCGAAATCTCATGTAAGGTCAACACCTGTGGGTAGAATAACCAAACATGAGACCAGAGACATCCCTTAACGTGTAAGCAGAACAATTCAAAATACTGACTCTAAAGGCCACTTTGGTGACTACATTCTCATCAGCACTCAAAAAGTCCACTAACACAAGGGATACATCTTTATGTCATCCTCACTTTCTTTATAGGCATATAGTATGTGACAATGTAATTTTAATAAATGCAAAAACCTGAATGCACAGTCTCATTGTCACACACCTATGCTAAAGAGATTCTCTGAAAACTTCATTTCAGACTTTCGTAAAAGGAAAATCTCAGTAGAGTGACTATCGTGCATTACTTGATATCGAACTGACCGCCTGATACACAAGAATCTCATGTATCTCCTTTATGGCAGGTTTATTGCACATTCAGAATGTCGCAATTCCTTTCCCAATTAACCATCATGTGATCCCAAACCCTGAATATAAGACCCAAGACATGAAAATTTAAAATATCTCCCTCATATGATGTCCGAAGCATGAAATTTCACTTGAAATCGAATCCGGAATACCCTAATTCCTTTTTCTAGAGTTAAACTTTAATTTATTACTAATGTAATAAATCCAGAAAATAGAAAAAATCACTTTATAAATTTCCTCCAAAACACCCCGGGGCACCATTACATGAAATCTGAAATTTTTGTGGTTTTTCTCTAAATTTCACTGTAGCAGATGTCCGTATGATGTCAGCGTACCGACGTCACACCCACGTTAAATTTTTTTTAGTAATGTTTTTAGAAACGTAACCAAATGTTTTTGGCTACTTTTTTAAAAATGTAGCCAAATTTTTTAGCGATGATTTTATAAACATAGCCAATTGTTTTTAGCTACATTTTATATAGTGTAGCCAAATTTTATTTGCTACGTTTTACATAATAAAGCCAAATATTATTTACTATATTTTTAATAATGTTGCGATATGTTATTTGTTGCTTTTTAGTCTGTGATATTAAACAATACGTTTTATATAAAATGTATCGATATGTTTTTTTATAATGAATTTATTATATAAATAATTCATATGAAAATATTATTAATTCAAATTATCAGTCATTGTATATAAAAGTAAAATTATATAAATATCATTACGTTACACCAACAAAAAGAATATTCTTCCTATAAAAGATATTAATGACAACTTTAACAATTTTTATAGACAAAACAATAAATAAAGAGACTAGTTTATAAATTATAAATGCTCAGATTGTAAAAACATTAGAGCATAACTCGAATGACTACCTAGTGCTGTCCATGTTGATGAACCTGTAATCATAAAAAAAGCTTAGTTAAAATAAACTAAAAATATTGTGGATATTGAAACAATAAGAATTTGGTTCTAATTAAAGCAGACATCACATAACTTTACTATTTACGACATAATCACTCATCAGTTGCATCTTCATCCATTCTATAATATGAGAAAAAGTATTAAATTTAAATTATAATACATACAGGAATTACAAGAAAATGTATAGGAGATTGAATTAATACCCTTTGGTTTCTTCATTTCTTTCATAATCCAAATAAAGTAATCTTCTGAATTACATATCATATTTTGCTAATTTTTCTCGAGTTTCTTATCCCTGATTACTTCAGGTTGTAATAGAGCCTTAAGCTTGTTGTTTTCCTCTTGAAATTGTTGAATGATTGTTTTATATGTTGAGGTTGAAACATTTAGCTTAGGGTCATAACGAAGACCTTTCACTCAGCTAGATGGTGTACCAAGTACTATATCACAAATGTCTTCTACTATAACATACCACTCCCATAGACCATAATCCAAAACATACTAGAGGATATTCGAGGACACACTTTATGGAAATGATGCATTAGGACAATCAAATTAACTAAATAAAGACATCGAACGTATCATAAGCATTCAAAACATTCATTTCTTCTCATTTCTATCATTCACATAAAAGGTTACATATGGCATTATAATTTAAAATCCACATGTACATTACACAATAGTTTAGAGTTTAATCTTAATACAAATGTGTAACATGATATGGGATGCTAATGTAAAAGACTCTAACTAGACTCTAAATATTAGGTTGATCGGACCTTTAAGCTATTTACGTCCCCAAAATGTAAGTACTAAACTTCTAGTATATCATTTTGGTATCTAGAACTCCCTTAAACCTGAAACAAAACAACGTTACAATTTTGATAAGTTTACAAACTTTGTGAGTAAACCATCATCGATGCACTCACACAAGTCAAATCATAAAGACAAGTTATATCACAATTTATCACACTTCAACAAGAATATCATATAAGTCAGTATTGTATATTACATCATATTCTCTATTGACTTCAGTTGTATTTCACTATTTCAAAGCAATTTAAGAAATCATTTCAATTCAATCATATGATGCATGTAGGGATGCATATGTAAATGCACATATGTTTTCATTCTCATTTTGTTTTGTTGTGACCAAGTGCCTATCAATGCAATTTGCTATCCCATAGTCGTTGTTGGTGCCGAGTTCATGGTTGGCCTATACCGATTGTGGATACCGAGTCCAAGCTATCAGAGCCTAAGGCTCTTTTTCATAATTATGAGCTCAAAGCTCTTTTCTACACATCGGTCACTCTGGTCACAACTACTTTATCTAATCAAGCATTTCAATATGATGAGATGTATCATTTCATATGCTATGCTTTTATTACCTTTCATTTTGGTGTGCTTATGTCATATAACTGACTCCTCGAACCTAAGTCTAGCATTTATCAATCAATTGTACACATATTTCACATTAAACATACAATTCACATAGAAGCACATATAAATGAGTTTACATATCTAAGTTGACTCACAGTAGACTCCAGAAATGTTATTGCCTCGATGTTCTGGTAATGTCTGGATGTTGACTATCACCTTACGTGTCTATTGTCATACAATGCATTCACATATGGTTCACAAGTCACTAAGTTGTTTAATCATATAAATACACAATCATGCATATGTATATGTGCCATATTTCAATGCATGCTTAATTGAATTTTCAGGTATGTATTCTTATGCATAGATTTTGACTATTCCATTTGCACTTGTACACCCTAAGACCATTTAAACATTACAGCTTGTATACTACCATTTTGAAATCAAACTTATACCTTTAAGTTAGGTTGATTTACTCCAATTTCATCAACCATACATTAAAATTATCCTTGTACATTTTCCTTATTAGAAAACCTCTTATAACACACACATACACACACAATTGTTACTTTAAATCTGAAATTTCAGCTAGCTAGATCTATACATTCACCAAAATTTTTCCAACAATATATATTCATACACTTACCCAATTCTCATTCATAATTACCCTATGTTCTTCAATGCTCGTTCATCCATACCTTATACACATTACTCATGTCCATGAGATCATGTTTGCATTAAAAGAACACATTTATTCCTTTAACAAATCATAATTTCCAGCTTTGAATACAACCACATCAAAACAGTCTATTCTTTAGGTTATGACATCAATTAACTAAATAAACTTTTCAAGCTTGTAACCAATTAATCAAGAAACAATCTAGGATCATTCCTAGCGTTAATCAAGTCCAAATATTCCAATTTAGAGTGAGTTTTCTCAGCTGGTTCGACATGTACACAAGGCTGAAATTAAAATTCCAGAACTTTTCATTAATATCACTAATGTGTGTGACTTTATTACCTTCAACACTTGACAAATTTTACAAGCTTACAGAAATTACTTGTTAGACCCCGTTTCTGGTGTCTAAATCAGACTTGCTTTCATGCTCTGATACCACATTTGTTAGACCCCGTTTTCGGTGTCTGACTCAGACTTGCTTTCATGCTCTGATATCATACTCTGTCGGACCTCATTTCCGGAGTCTCACTCCCTTCATGCTTCATGCTTCATGCTCAGATACCAACTTTGCGAGACCCCATTATCGAAGTCCAACTCCTACTTTTCAAACTGAATCCTTTAATCATCAGCGCGGTTGAGTCCTCACTTCACATATATACTTGCTTCGGGGCTATTGGTAAAACTTCTCTTACAAGCATCCAAACAAGAGTTTCTTTGGACAGATTTAAAGAGCACTTCAATCTCTACAACTTTCATAAAGACCTCGAAGGTTGACTCTATCTTCTGAAAGGTCTATTATTTTTATCGTCTCATTGCTTACGTCTCATTTTTGGCAACCCTTCATCTCATTTCTATCATCTGATTTCTGTCTATTTCGAAGTCTGTGAATAGTAACACAAACGATATCTTCCAAACTTCATAACTTTCTCTAGCGTAACCAGTTCGGGGTATCCTCTGTGTTCTGTCCTCTGTGGTTGACTTTTATCTTCTGGGTTGACCCTCTATTGACTGAGAATCTATAGTTTGAAGTCTGTGAACAGTGACACAGACGATATCTTGGGTAACACAGACGATATGTGTCCTCTGTGTTCTAATTCATCTGTGAACAGTAACACAGACAATATGTGTCCTCTGTGTTTTAATTAGTCTGTGAACAGTAACACAGATGATACGTGTCCTCTGTGTTTTAATTCGTCTGTGAATAGTAATACAAACAATACGTGTCCTCTATGTTTTAATTCATCTGTGAACAGTAACACAGACGATACATTATCAATAAAACAGACGAAGTCCATGCATCTGCATATAGTGACATAGACGATTCTTTCCTCTATGCTCTATCTTCTATATTTTCTCTACTCATTCTTCATACTATTCATCCATCCTTTCCTCTATGATGTATCGTCTTGGTGATGACGTGTCCTCTGTGTTCTGACGTCATCACAAACGATGCTTATACTCTTAAATCCTCCTTGCCTCTGTGTTATGACATCATCACAGAGGATACTTATACTCTT
>JANZXR010004445.1:0-17009 GCA_027575705.1 Erythroxylum echinodendron
GAATCTGAAGAGAACCCAACAAGGAAATCAAAAGCCAATCAACACAGAACCAGAATCCCAGATATCGAAATGAAAATACAAACTGAAAAAATAATAATAATAAGGAGCAGGTGAGACTAATGGGATCATACCCGTCTACTCAAGACTACAGTTCTGCGTGAACAGTATTTTCCTTTTTTATGCTTTTTGATTTTTTTCCCTCCATCCTATATTAATCTTCCGCAGATCTGTCTCCCTCCTCTTCGGGTCGTAAGATCTTGAATGTATCAAATCAGATTCTGCAAAAATTTCTTTCCCTTGTTCGTGCTCACGTTTAATCATCTATTTTTTCTACTACTTGAAAATTCAATTTATCTTTTTTTATTTCCATCTTTTTGACCAAATTTCATCTTTCGTTTATTGAAAACTACCTAAGAACAACTTAAAAATAAGTCCATCAATTTTACGCAATAATTTCAACACATTAAAAAAATTTATCTTAAAATTAGTACAAAATAGACAACTTAACACCAAATTACGCAAGTTACTTATAGAGAATGAGAACTTCTGCAATTTAGCGCCCCCCAATCACAAGTGTCAAAGATGAATGAGCTTAGCAGTTGCTTTAGGTAATAAAGGTGTAATCAAGCACTTGGAGCAATTTGTGGTATTCAATAAAGATGTTCGTCGGTCTCTCCTAAGGTATTCATCAAACTTGCCAAACTGCACAATAAAACGTAGGTGAGGATTGAAGTGCTTTGAAAGCATATGTTGACCCAGACTTGACTGGACAGTGATTCTTCGAGATTTAGTCATCGTATTACATACATAATCTTCATCAACAATTTCCAGAAACTTGCATTCTTTAACCTCAGACAATGCAAGGTCTCTTAAAAGGTCATGGATGCGGCAACTCCTAATTTTCCAATCATCTCTTCTAAGAAACTTGAATCATGCTCCTGTCAACCAACTCTTCCAAGAACTCTTCTGCAACATCCTCCACAGACTCTTCTCCCCTTTGTTGAAAAATCCCCTTGGCTAACCAGAGCAGAATTAATTTTTTAACAGGGACTTCCGAGATTTCAAATATGGCAGTTTGCAAATCTCAAGAGAAGTAAGAACGGAGGGAGCAAGGTCACCTCTGGGAAGCATTCCATTTCTTCTGCTTCATAACCCATAATAGTGAAGGAAGTAAGAGAGGAGAGTTTCTGCAAATCCCAATTCATACGCCCGACAATCAGTTTCTTGCAATTGTCGATAGCAAGTGATTGTAGTTTCAAAGGCAAACCATCTCTTGGAAGTGTCTCTATTTCTGGGCATCCACCTATTTCGAACGTCAAAAGAGCAGGGAGAAGACAATGCATACGCTGAGGTAGGAACTTCAGTTTTGACAATGACTTTTCATGTAGAATATGTTGTAGTTTTTCATGTAGAATATGTTGTAGTATTGAAACAAACACAAACTCATCCTATATCTGTTCCATATTCTTATAATCATATGGGACTTTGTGACACAATCAAGTATAGTCTTGCTTGAACCGCAAGGTAGTCTTGTGAATTTTTACTTGGAGGTTTAAGTACTGAGGTTGGGTTGTAAGTTTTCGTACAATCATTTGCATGTTAACTTGTGTACTAAAACTACAATAGCTTCGACTGCATGATCATTTGCAAGTTTGCTTATGTTTCCTCCAATCTATCAATGACTTCTAAAGTGATTTGACGCATAAAAATCCTGGCCCTTAATTTTGTAAACTAAACAAATCACATTACATGCTATTTCTAATTTACTTTTCTCAACAAGCTTTTCTCAAGCAGTTTTGTGGATCTGTAACCAAATCCGACCACACCTCTCTACGACTAGGATTCATCATGGTATGCTCTTACAACTCTAATGCATATATTCCCTTTTCAGGAACTAAGTTGTGTCTTGTTTCAGGTCAACATGCAGTACTAACTTTTATTTTCCTTTATACAGACTCATTGATGAGGAAATCCCAAGTTTGACTTTCACAGGTATATGTTGCAGTGCCCTCAATAAGGTTAGTTACATTCTGATGCTTAGATTTGAGGTAAACAAGGAGGTAAACAATCACTGAAATTGCAGTTGTTTCTCTGGTTATTTGTGATTGTTTTCTTGTTGGTTAACATTACTCAAATTTGTTGATATCTCCTAAAATCATCTCGCTTCTTTTTTCTTTTGTGTGTATATTCAGGTTTTATTCTTCTAGGCATTGTTGTATGCATGCTTTTATTGGTTTTGATATTAATTGGAGACAATATCGACAAAAGATGTTTTAGGATTAGAGAGCAAATTAACGACCGATGTCTTTTTCTTGCTAAACCTGCCAAATGGTAGACCATATATAAATGGTTTTTCTTTGATTTGAAACAGTGGTTGAAGTGCTCTAGGTGATATAGGGGACAGCTTAAACTTGAGATGATTGTTAGATTGCAATCCTTATGAATGTGGCTTGTACTAGGTTGCAGAGAACTTTCTTAAAATGTTAAAAGTGCAACAGAAGTTCTGGGTTTCATAGAGATATATTCTAAAGCAAAAATTCCAGACATCATAGTCCAATAAACAATTTGAAAAAGTCAATCTAAGTTAAAAATCTTAGATTTGGAATCCACGTTTCTGCCTTTGACGAGATATAGTGTGTTTAGTGTTATTCCCTTTACATTTTAAGATCTTGGTTTTTTGTAGTTTGCTACATGAGGACTGGTTCATGTCTGATGCTATAGTTCAATGAGTTCCTTGGTATGAGGTTTAAAGGGGAAAGTATTTGGAGAGACACGAATATACTTTGCATTTTTACTTCTTGAATCATAACTTGCTACTAGGAGTTCTGTGCAGAGCTGATTGGAAAGTTTAGGACTTGGCTCATTAAACAGTTGCAAATACATTTTGCTGATTGTTCTCTATGTGCCTTTGATGCTTTGATATCTGTAATACCTCTCTGGTTGGATTTGTTGATGCATTTAGCTCATTAGCACTTCTAGAACTGTACATTTATTATTTTTTTTGAAAGGAAGAGCTGTATATTTATTTGTTTGTCTAATGTTTGAACATGATTGGAATAATTTTCTCTCAAACTTGGCTATTTTATTATTGCTTATTCTTACCACCACTTCAAATAATCTGTAGAGATGGCAAGACTGTCATTTGTAGTTGCCAAATTTTTTTTTTTTAACTATGATGTTCTTATTAATTTGGTATCTATCGCAGATCTTGAAGGAATTGCTAATATTCAGAAATCATTTGGATAAGGACAGGAAGAAAAAGTGCATCGCGCTCATTGAGAAAGGTTGATTTAAAATGTTTGTTTTGCTTTGTTTGTTGTAACTCTGGATAGGACAGGACATTAACTGCCAAGATTGGTATCATCTCGGGAAATGAAGACTCTTTGCTTGCTAGGTTTTGAAAATGGAAGCTCGAGGATGGTTACATTGTGCTTATGCCAAATTACACCAACGTGGTTGTTTCGTTTCATTTAGTTTAACAAATAATACAAGTGGCATTCAAAGGGAACATAAAGGTAGTTGGTTTTTGTATTGAAAAGAAATGGTTTTTGGGATCAACTTAGTGTTTGAAGCAGAATTCCCCACAGCTCACATGAATTCCTCTGATAGCAATTAATCATACACATATCGCAGTATGATTAATTGCAAAACCAAATCTCAACAACAATCCAAAATGGAGATGCAAAATTCCAGTATAAAAAATGTAAATACAATCACAAGTTTTATCTAAAATTTTTAATAGATCATTTTGAATTTTTGAATAAATAAGGAATAACTATAAAACTTGTGACCAGTTCTTTTAAGACTAGCTACATACTTCAGGAAGCATCTTCAGCTTCTCACAACGACGGATGATCAAACGTCTAAGGCATGAAAAAGCTCCGAGTTCAACTCTCCATTCCTCCAGAGTATCCAAGGCCATCCTCATGTATAAATTTGCTCCTCTAGCTCTAGGAACTACTTTGAGCAATAAAAAGACAAGTAATTAATTAGCTGTATAATACACATATCGCATTATAATTAATTAGCTGTATAATACACATATCGCATCATCAACCATTTCAACATTAAGAATAACAACATAGTTGCGAGTTATTATCAATAACTACCTTTATATATAACGCTTCATCAACTCAATCAATCAACCGAGCCTGCTCCTTTAGTGTATATCAATGTTCGGGATGTGTGAAATTTTGGCCCAATGTTTCCCCTTCTTTCTCCCGTACCTTTTCTCCAACAAAGGACAACACCGGATAGATAATTCAGAAAGGGAGGATGGCAAGCCCTCCTCTGGCAAGGTTTTCAGATGAGGGCAGCCCCAAAATGTCAAGCTTTCGAGGGAAGTAAGGTGGCGAAGTCCTTCCACAGACCTCAGATTCTGGAGATAATACAGCTCAAGAATGATTAGACTGGGTGGCAGCCCTTCTTCTGGTAGGAATGGAATCTCAGGGCAATCCCTAATACGCAATTCTCTAAGACGGGTGAGATCATGAAATCTTCTGTTGATCAGTAAATTCTGAAAATCCGGAAAATCCGCGATGTCAAGATGGGTAAGTGTAGACGGCAAACCCTCATCTGGCACCAACACCTGGAGCCTAGGGCAGTGCCCGATTCCCAACTTTTCAAGAGAATCAAAACGTTGAAGCCCTTCGTAGTTCAGAGATTTTAAATATGGCAGTCTGTAAACATCAAGAGAAGTAAGAACGGAGGGCAGCAAGGTCACCTCTGGGAAGCATTCCATTTCTTCTGCTTCATAATCCTCAATCCTAAAGGAAGTAAGAGAGGTGAGTTTCTGCAAATCCCAATTCATACGCCCGGCAATCAGTTTCTTGCAATTGCCGACAGCAAGGGATTGTAGTTTCAAAGGCAAACCATCTCTTGGCAATGTCTCTATTTCTGGGCATCCACCTATTTCCAACGTTAAAAGGGCAGGGAGAAGAAAATGCATACGCTCAGGTAGGAACTTCAGTTTTGGACAATCCTTAAGAATAAGCTCTGTCAGAAATTCAAAAGAGAGAAATTCCTGATTGGGTGTACTGAAGGATTCAAAACATGGACATTCTTCAATTCTCAGACTCTTCAATTTAGGGAACAACTCTAATGGAAAGCACTGGAGCGGTTCATGTTTGACAATTGTAATTTCTTTAAAAGAAGAGCCAAGTTGCCCAATCTTTTCCAGAACAGATTCTTGGATGTTAATAATTGCGAGAGAGTTGGAACCGATGTAGCGCCCATAATCATTATTTAATTGTAGTGAAGAAAGGTTGGGAGCATGTGGAAGTGGAACACAATTATGAAGGTGCGGAGAATTCACAATCACAAGCTCTGTCAAAGAGGGAAGATGAATAGGTAGAGCGCCTTTTAAATTCGGACAATATTCTATTACTAGCTCTTTGAGACAAGGAAAGGCTCCACTTTCACTCTCACCTTCTCTTCCATAAGGTCTCCACTCTTGCCACTGAGGCATATCTTTAAAGCTTATGATCTCAAGAGATTGAAATGGCTTCACTGCCGAGACACATCTACCATAGAAATCAGAATCAATTACCCTCACTTCATTAAAACCACTGACTTTCAGAGACTTGAGAGAAGACATCTGCCCAACTGGTGGTAGGGAGAAACAGTATTTACATCCCCCAAGCGTCAAAGAGACTAATTTGGTAAAAGAAGAGTCTCCTAACCAATTTGGAAAGCTAGTACCTCCATAACCACTGATTGAAATGTATTCTATTTCTGTATGAGGCTGCAACCCATCAAGTACAGCCTGTGGATCATCAGTATCACCCGCCCACAATAAGAACAACTCCTTAAGGTTCTTTTTACACTTGATATTGGCTTCCATAGCGTCTTTGGCGTTCACCACATTTTGAAGATTATGAATCAGAAGCGTTCCTCCAAGATGTTGAAGGCTCCCCAATTCTTTAACTCCACAACCCTCCTGATTTCCCACAAAGAAATCAGTTAAGGTTTTCAGCTTTATCAGTTTGCCCATATTTGGAGGCATCTCTTGCAAATCTGTTCCACTAATATCAAGATAGTGCATCCTGATCATCCTTCCCATTTTCGTCGGCAACTTAGCAAGGTTCCTGCACCAACTTAATTTCAAAGTTTGTAAATTGTAGAAACTACACAAACATTCAGGTAAACTTTCGATTGATGTGTAAGAGAGATCCAAATATCGCAAATGTTCCAGACGGCTGATTGAACTGGGCAGCTTAACCACGTTCTCACATTGGGACAAAGATAGCACTCTTAATCGTTGCTGATTTAGGAATAAATCAGGAATCATCTCTTGCAGCTTTTGTCCTTGTCTCTCCCATGGTGCATTATACAATGGTAGGAACGTGCGCAAGAGGCTAGATTTGAAGATGCTCGAAAGTTGCCGAGATGATGATTCTTTTTTCACTGCCACAAATGAAAAATAACGAAGCTTGTCGAATGTTCTGCAAAAATCTTGATTCTCAAACCTGAAGCAAAAATCTCCAGCCACAACTCTAGCCAAGTCATTGATCAAGTCATGCATGACAAAATAATTATAATTAACATGTTGGAAAAAAGACCTTGACACTAGCTCCTCAAAGTACTCTTCACCCACTTCTTCCATCATCTCGCTTCCTTCTTGCTCAATCAAAAAACCTTCTGCCATCCACAAAAGGATTAATTGCTCCTTCTGAAATTTATAATCCTTGGGAAATATTGAACTATAGGCAAAGCACTGCTTTAGATACGGTGGAAGATAAAGGTAACTCAATCTTAGAACAGGAAGAATATCATCTTTAGAGAATTTCCACAGATCATTCCTTAAAACGTTCTCCCAATCCTTCACATGTCTCTTAGAGCGCAAGACACCTCCCATTACTTTCACAGCTAAAGGAAGGCCGTCACATTTTTCCACAATCTTTTGACCAATTTTTTCTAAATGTGGATAATCTTGAGGGTTTTGATCATCAAAAGCATATTTGCAGAATAATTGCCAGCAATCAGTAGAATCTAACTTATGTAAATGAAATATTGAGCTAGAACGTACAGTTGTTGCTACAACATCATGACGTGTGGTGATGATAATTGTGCTTCCAGGGGCCCCAGGCTTCAAAGGCGTTAGTAATTGCTCCCAAAAATTGACACTTTCATTCCAAACATCGTCTAACACAAGCAAAAACTTTTTTCCTGTCAATTTTTCTTCCAGTTTTTCGTGGATCTGGTTTGGAGTCTTATCATCACAAGACATTTGAGCCACTTCCTTCGAAATATCTCTTGTTATTCTGGGAACATCAAACACTTCTGAAACACATACCCACCCTCTAACATCAAATAGGTTTCGGACTTTTTCATGTCCGTAGATGAGCTGCGCAAGTGTAGTTTTACCCATCCCACCGAGGCCCACGATAGAAATTATACTTAAGTTGTTGCTGCGATTGACATCATCCGAAAGCAGCACTTCCATTATCGCTTCCTGATCACGTTCCCTACCAAAAATGTTCGACTTTTCAACAAGAGACGTAGTGGTTATCGTTTGGGTGGATTCTCCACCTCCTGTGATCTCTGTCAGGCCTAGCGTATCCTTCTGGTTCACCAGATCTTCAATGGTCTCCAGCATCTCCGTCAACCTGTTCTTAAATGACTTCCGAGGGCGTAGAAACTTGCGAACCTCATCAATGGCGGATCGAGATTCAGCTCCGAGTTCAAGCCGAGTAGCTTCATAATCAATCTCGTCCAACAAGTCATCAGCTTCAAAGAAAGCATGTTTAAGGTCGTCAAGCCATTGTTTGACAGCTGGCTTCGTGATCTCCTTTTCCTCTGCATCGTCGAGAACACCTCGAACGGAATTCATAGCAGTCTTCAACTTCTGCAAGAGCCGATCACTGAGCTTCTGACGTCTGAAATAGTCCACAAATCTTTTAGAAGCGATTCTGTCAAATAGAACATTGAGTAAAGCACCGAGAGCGGCTCCACCGGCAGCCTCTAAAGCCATGATTCTCTTATTGCAATTGTGTCTAAAGATAGAAGCTGAGGAGGATTATCTTAGATCGCGATGAAGAAAAGCAAGAACAGAGTCATGTTAAGTTAGAACACAAGAGATGAAAGAAGATCCGCACTCTGCAGTTACAATCTTGGTTCTATATGAAAAAAGATGCAAACTTTGTTAAGGGAGGTCCGAAGACTTGGTTGACTGGGAAAGACACCTGGCGGATAAGTCAAGGTCTGCTCTGTCGGGAAGCGTGTAATATATTTCAAATCTTGGCCACCATTAGACCAAGTTCTTCCAAAAGATTAAAAATATTAAACTGACCGAAATGCATAGGAAATTGCAAGTTTTGACCAGTCAACTGACATGTAATTTTATTTTAAATTGTTTTTATTGATTAAAAATAAAATTACACCTGGCTTACATGTTATGATGTATATTTTATCCAATAGGCCATATAGAACCCAGCGCAGGATTATAATTATGCATAAGACATGCAATGTAATATATGATAAAGCCTCGATTATGCATTACGTTAACGATTTTGATTTCGAGCAAAAACATTGTGTGACACATTTTCTTCCTTTTACCAAACATAAGCGTAACTTTCTTAGAACTTATAGTAAGAACAAGAAATTTTTCTCCATCAATGCTTTTATCTTTCATTCTTAAAGAATTAAAAATATTAATTTTCTTTTTTATTCTAAGCTTTTTTCACGTTTTCTTGATTTGTCCTCTATATAAATAGAATTCGAAATCATGAATTTGGCGTTTTTATATATTTAATTTATAAACATTATTTTTATAAATTTAGAAATATTAAAATAATAAAAGCTAGATTTATATATTCTGTCCAAAAAAAGGAGAGAATGATATGAGAATGATGCATCTTTTTGAAGGATCAGAACAAAATGGGTTCGGATTTCTTACGGAAATGATTTGGAAGATTGTGACATAATGATATATATAAAAAGTGTTGTTAGATTTATATAAAAACTTTAAACCGATTAAGTTTACAGTCTAATTTACTTTAACAATTATTATTAGTAAAAACTTATTAATTTATTTATTAATTGGTCAATTTTTATAAATTAATAAATTTTTATAAATTAAGATTATTTAATTAATATTTGTTTAATAAAATTTTAATTAAATTTGAAATAATTTGATAGACAAGGATAATCTCTTTAATAATATTTTAAAATTTTAACTTTACTATTTTTTTAAAAATTATAATTTTAATACTAATTGAACATTTTAAATTTAAAATATCTGAAATTACTGCTTAACTTCCCGTCTTATTTTATAAGTAGAATGTTAAAAAGAAATGGATTTTTTAACTTCCAGTCTTATTTTAATATGTTTTGGCTATCGAATACCCATCTGATAAGGTTTTGTAATCCAACCTGGATTTTAATATATTTAATCTCGATTAGTTTATTTTAAGCCTTCTAATTAAAAGTAGAAATTATCAATTATTGTCCGTTTATCAATTCAGTACTTTTGAAAGTCATATCATTATCAAATCTCTTGCTTTTTAGAAAATGGCAATTCTTTTGAGAGAGTGACCATTGGGGCTTATATTAAGCAAATTACTTTGTCATTCTTTAAGCGCCTGTAAAGGCTAGACAAATATTACTAATGTAGTATGTTGAAGAATTTTGAAAAATATTTGCTTGTGAGTTTGAATAGACTCGTCAAATCACTACTAGATTTAAAGAGTAATAATTGAGAATTTATACATTAAAAAGATTAAAGTTGTATTAATAAAATGATTTTTGGGTTTTACTTAAATAAAGAGGTTTTATGCATATAAATGGAATTTTATTTTTATTTATGAACTCGTCAAATAAATTACTTAAAATTTATCTAGTATATGCTTAAAAATGACAATTGTAAATTTTTTTAATATTAAAATAATTAAAGGACTAAATTTAAATTGAAAAGGGGTTGTGTATTTTATCAATTGATTTCGAATACTGAATTCAGTAGAGAATTTGATGATTAATAATTCTATCAAAAAAGTTATTTGATATACATTTAAAAGAATGATAGTTTTGAAAAAAAGTCCAGTTAAATTCAAAATATACGTGTTGTTACAAAGTGAATCGAATGATTGATTGTTCTTCTTATCTTTAATTGTCCATTGAATTTGATATTTGTTTGAGTGAATTCGAATTGGTTCGAAACAATTTGTTGGAGAAAGATTGTCGACTTCTTTATTTTGGGATCAAATCTCTTATTTTGATTATAATATTCCTATAATGTTTCATTAAACTTCATCCATACATTTATATAGATTTTATATAAATATATTAATAATATTTAATAGAACAAAATTAGAATTAAGTAGAAAAAAAGATTTAATAAACCTTTTTTCCTTTCTTTCTCTACGCTTCCTCTGTCTTCTCAAAATCATCTCAACCTACAAAGTTGTGGGCCTCTTAAACGTGAGGCTGGCATCCCACTTGTGAAAGGAAAGTTTGCCATTGAGTTACTGTCCTTTAGACTTTGAAAGTTCCAGGTCAAGTTGTACGTGGTTGGAAATTTCAATGAGATTGCCATGTATATCCTGGACAAAAGTGGAGAGGTGGCGACCTCAATAGTCCAGGCGTTATTGCAATAAAAAGCGATGATTATATTAATTTCATTGATAGTAATTTCTTGTTTTCACACAACCTTTGACAATGACAAGCCAGGGACAAGTTATGCAAGTGGTTGACATCTTTTTCAAGGGAGGAAATTTCCCGCAGACGAGGGAAGAACCCATTGCAATAGAAAGTAATGATTATATTAATTTCATTGATAGTAATTTCTTGTTTTCACACAACCTTTGACAATGACAAGCCCGGGACAAGTTATGCAAGCGGGTGCCACCTTTTTCAAGGGAGGAAATTTCCTGCAGACGAGGAGAAGAAGACCTTTTCTGGACTTACATGAAAGGCAACTTGAGGAGGACAATCATACAACAATACCACACTACTAATCACAACAATAGGACTCATCAACTTGCTTTCTGTGTTGTTGTTTTAGATCAAAAACTTCGTTCCAAGTAGCAAAGAATTATGGCTGCGACGCTCAAAGGAGGAGCATTTCTGTCCGCTTCCCTTCACGTGTTGTTTAATAGGCTTGCGTCTCAAAGGTTACAGACTTCATTTTTTAGAATAAAATTATAATATAAAAACATTAATTGATCTAATTAAGTATTAGAAAGAACGTTTCCTTTATTTATATAGAACATGAACCAGCCTTTAATAATTATTTACAACCACTTTTATTAAATAAGAAACTTTTTTTATTAAAATTTTATAATGAACGTAAGCATTAATAGTTACAAAAAATCAACAATAAAACTTTCTTTACAAAAAGTTTAAGTACATACTTAAACTTTCAGGAACATATCTTATGATAATGGTATGTTAGAGCAAAACAATTTTAACTTACACATGGCATCAACTAACATCATTTAAAAATCAGCATATTTTAAAAACCATTCATTGCATTACTCCACAAATTTACACTATTTCCTTTAGACAAATATTTACATAACCTCATAGAGGTTCTAATAAAAATAACAAAATACAAGACACAATACTCTTGGAGCTAGCTGACAGACCGGTGAGTCATAACAAAATCCAAAAAGAGTCCATTAGTCCTGTCTAAAGAACTAGGTCTCCTGTCTTATACCTAAAAAATTACATTGCAATTTTTATGAATTTTGTAAATTCAATGAGTGAACTATCATCGATGATTTCACAGGATCACATGCACATAATACATATTTTGCAGACACTCATTCAGATCATAAATACATTCCAGATGTTCACACAACCGAAGATATCATAAGATCACACAATTCACATTGCTAAGTATAGCAAAATAAATCACATCAATTTATCACTCATTCAGCTTTGCAAATCATTCAATAAATTTCAGTCTTATAATGTTATATGCATGAGACTCGCAATCTTTCTTATTATTGTGACCAAGTGCCTATCACATATTTATACAAATATTAGCCCACAGGACTCAGTCAGAACATAATCATGAAGTATAACTCTACGTGCAAAACATATATCACAGAGCAAAGCTTTACGTAGAAGCGCTTCATACTGGCAACTCAAGACACAGCTCCTTTATCTGAGCATGCAATTTTTGAAATGTAACAAATACTGAATATGTCATATATCAAAATCTTATACAAATGCCCAGACAAAGTTTTTCACAATCATCAGACCTAAGTCTGGCATTCAACTTTTGTTGAGAATCAAATGTCATTCAACAGTTTATATCAAATCAGAACATTTCCAATACATGCCCAACTATTAAACTCCTCAGACCTCAGGTCCGGAATCCAGAAATAACTCACAAACAATTCAATAATATTGGAAGTTTAACAAATCAAATTAAATTCAAATCAAAACACTCCAAATACAGGCCCAATTATTAAACTCCTCAGATTTAAGTACATTAACTTTGGTTCTTCAGTACAGTCCATTAACTTTGGTAAGTTTCATTTGGTCTTGGTGTATATATGAATGCATTCAATGAAGTATCAAACAAGGTAGCTCTCTTTAAGGACTGATGAGAGATCTGAGGCTTAATAATTCGGTAGTCATAATCTGCATTTTCTTTTTGTGCCACATTTGACAGAAGCAGTATCGAAGTGTTTGATAAAGTGGTGCGATCTTTGAATATCAATGAGTGTGTTAATGCCATCGATTTAGTATGTACATCGAGTGAGAGGCCTTTTGATGGTTGCCACCAGATCAAGTTCAGCAACATTCCTTTGATCTACTTCTGATGGATGCACAATAAGGATCAAAATGGTTGAGAAGAGGTCTGGAAGCTCTGGTTGTGTGCTGTGAAGCTACATGTTTAATTGTGAGCATTTATTCTCCAAATATTCTAATATTATTGTTCTCACACTGACAAAAGATCTTGCGGAGGTCTTTATTTTCTGATCATCATCATATTCATTTTTCTTCGGACTGGAGTTGCAGAAGTGAACATAAATAAGAAACCACTTCCTTGTACAAAACTAAGGAAGTGGTTTTGTAATTGAATTTGAAAAAAGACCTACTTTCATCGATTAGGAAATTCCAAAGCCCTCTTTCATGGCATGGCAGTAACAATTAGGAAATTCCAGAGCAAATAAGTTTCACCCAATCCATGTTATGCTTTCCGTGATTAGCAAGAGATGGGCCCCACATTGTGCGTGTGTGTTTTGTGTTTTGACAGAGAACGAGAGATGGTCCTAAAACCGATGTTGACGTCGGAATCTCTCGACTTTGATCCCATCTTCCCCACTCTCTCCTACGCTACGGTCCCTTTCTCAAAAAGTATCATACTATATGCAACTCACCCACTGTTGTCAGATGGTGAAACTCACGCTCACAATTCATTCGCCACGTGTCCTCTCCCGCCACTAAGCTTTCTCTAGCAACAGCTTTGTCCGCCACTCGCTCTTCTGCGATGTACGACCTAAAGTTGACCATGGCATCGCCTTCATGCGATCATGTGGGAGTTTGATTTGCGTTCACACTATGTATCTACTAGCGTGTATCACACTCATCGCATCATAGTTATATCAAAATGAGATAAAATTATTTACTGTATCATTCACGTGTATTAAATTTCATTTATATGTTTTGCTCATTGTCAGTACATTGGAAAAGGGGGGGACGGTTAGAACACTCGCCCAGCAAAACAGTGGATTAGTAAGTAAACCTTGAATTGATATTAGGGTAAGGCCACCTGATATGTTCTCTTATTTCTATTAGCCATATCCTTTTCTGTCCATTTTCTAAAAGTTAGAGAAACACTATTCTTTGTTGTTTCTTTGGCATAAATGAGCTGTACACAAGTTTACCATTTGGGCATATTCCCTTAGAAAAAAAAAGGAGTTAATAATAAAATGAAGTTTTTTATTAAGCAATTGCGGTGCTGGCACGGCTCTTTCTACCTTTTTTTCCCCCCTCTTTTGATTGTACGTGTTCAGTGATTCCTCCGTTTTTAAGTAAGGTGCCGGCCGGACCAAGTTTTTGGAAAAGAATGCATGTATCCATCTATTCTATCTCCTTCAATCCAAAATTATTTAAAATATAATATAAAAGTTTATAATGCAAATACCATAGAGAAAGAAAGAGATATATATATATATATATATATAAAAAGAGCCCCCATTATTTTGGCCCCCGTTGCTTCTTATCTCTTCCACTCACTGTCCTCCTCTCTCTTCATCTTCCCCAACCGGAACTCCTTTCATTTGTGCCTATAATCCAAAACAAAGCCACCAAAAATCATTCCTCATTCTTCACAACAGAAGGAGGTAAATAGTTGGATGGTTATTGCTGAGAAGCAAAAATGAAGACGGATCACCAAGCAAGCTATGGCGGCGACGGCAGTGAATCGTCGTCAGTCGGTGACACTCACGCCTGTGACAAATAGAAACAAAACTTGAATGGCATTTTAATTTAATGGGTTAGGAGGAGGAAAAGTCAGAGGCCTGAGTTCCATCTCTCACGCCTGTGAGAGGGGGGCAATACCAGAGGCGTTGCAATCGTGCTTGTGCACAATCATGACATATAATAAACATAGCAAGAAAACAAGGGGAGTCGCAACCGTGCTGTGTCACGATCGCAACTTTTGAAAAATTCTGGGATTGTTACGATCGTGCTTCGTCGCGATCGCGACTTCTCTGTTAAACACTCTCACTTTCAAATAGCATAACTTTTAATCTAAAAGTTCAAAAAGTTCAAATTTTATATCGTTAGAAAGCTAAGAAAAATATCTACAACTTTCATGAAAACAATTTTGTCTAATTCAGCCTGTATCGATTTAGTTTAATCGTTTAAGTAAAAGTTACCATCTCAGTCAAAAATTTGTGCTACTAATACCAATAATGCTATATTATGAAGGCCATAACTTTTACATCTGAAGTCCAAAAAGTTCAATCTTTATACGATTAGAACGCTAAAAGAATATTCTACAACTTTTATGAAGACCACTTAGCCTAATTCTACTTATATCAATGCAGTTTATTCCTGGAAGTTTCAGATCACATTTTATCCTATTCTCTCTTTTCATTCATCTGTCCACATACATTTCTAATGCAAATTCCAAAAGACCCAAACCAACATTCAATTCTTATTATTATTTAATGTTTTATTTATTAATTATATTAAATAATATTATTAAATTCTTTATTATTATTAATTTTGTTCTTAAAAATAATGAGAATAAAATTATATGTTTATACTCATCATCGGTCGAAGTGGAATAGTAGAAGTTGAAAAGGGAATAATAAAACTCGAAACAAAAATTCAGAAATGTAAAAGTCACCGGCATGACAAAATTTAGTCACGCCAATGACAGATTAGGAGTCGCGCGACTTTCCTGTTAAAAATAAGTGTTTGCAACAATTCACTATTCGTCGCGATCGTGACAAAGAACGATCACGACGAGTCAATTTCTAATGGATGTCACGACTGTGATAAAGAATGATCTCGACCTTCTTAATCTCCTTTGTCTTTTTTCCCCCGGCCGTGACTCTTCACTCTCATGGCCGTGACTTTTGCATTTCTTTTCATTTCTTTTAATTACCTAAGTCATAAGTATATATATTCAAGTACCAATTAAAATATACTAATAATTAATAATAATAAGAATACTAAATTTAATAAAAATAAAAAGGACTTTCTTACTAATAATACAAATACAAATATTTAATAAATTTAATAACGATAAGAAATTTAATGATCGTAATAATAATAATAATAATGAAGACATTTAATAATAATAAGAAGATGATTAGTTATAATAAGGAATTTTATTATAATTGTAGAAATAAATGTAATAATAAAAATGATTATAATTAAAATTAAACTTAATAATAATAATAATAATAATAATAATTATTATTATTTTTTAACCGTAACTACAAAATTAATAATAATAATTATTAATTTAAAAATAATAAGGAATTTAATAATAATAATAATCATAATCAATATATTTAATAAAAATGAATAGATTTAATAATAATAGCTATATATACTTAACCAGAAAATTAATAATAATAACAATAGTAAATAATTGTAAGAATAACAAAACTATTAAGAATAATAAATTTAGTTATAAAAACAATAATAAACTTTATGATAATAAGGAATATAATAATAATACGATATAAACTTAATTTATTATTTCTATTATTATTAGGAAATTTATTAAAATATTATTATTATAATTTTAATAATAATAACGATTAATAATAATAATAAGAAGAAGAAGAAAATAATTATATTTTAAATTTAATGTAATAATTAAATTTCAACTTTAATTTAATTTTTTATTCAAGTCGTAGTAATATAATTAAAGTTACCCTCTCGGAGTCAAAAATATAAAACAGCAAGCGGCATCGACTCGACTAGGTCTCACTTCGTGGTTGTTACTATTAACTCTTGTACGGAATAGGCGACGTTCTTTTTTAAACAAACATCGACGTATTGATCGTGGCACAATATATACAAAATAAGCGGAACAGACGATCTGACTCTCAAAACTAATTGAATTTGTGGCCATGATTATAGGTCAAGAGAAGCTACTTTACTGGTTGACCTGTTAGAGTTGGAGGTTTAATCAGCAGACTCCATTACCTTCATTAATCTCTACTTAGTTCCAATATTTTGAATTTCGTACCGTACCGGCCGGAACGCACCGTACCTGTCGGAAAACGGTACCAAAATATCAATTTTAGTACCGGGTTCAAATACCGGTCAATACCGACCAATACCAGCTAAATACCGGCTAATACCGAAAAAATTAAAAAGCTTAGGGACTAAATTGCAAAATTTTAAAACTTAAATTAAAAAAAAAAACAAAAAATTTTAAAATTTTCTCTCTTCTGCGCGGCTCTCCTCCCCTCCCCTCCAACACCCTTCTTTCAAATTTTTAAATTTATCGATTAGTTTAACTTTTATTATATTTTTTTATTTTTAAAATAAAATAAATATCTTATTACTAATAATAATTATACATT
>JANZXR010004497.1:0-11552 GCA_027575705.1 Erythroxylum echinodendron
TATATACTTTTCATTACATTTTCTTACAATATGCATATTTTTGTCTGAATTTCTAAAGATTTAAAACCCCCTCTTCCTTGCTAATTTTGTTTGCATGTCATGACATATAGGCTAGATTAGTTCCATTCATCAAGTTTCGATTAAATGAAATGACCCAAGGTTGCATTCTATACTGCAATCCTTGGAACTAAAAGTTTTTGAATTGACCTCCAAGGGTAAGAACAAAAGGGCTCGAATTAATGATGTACATGTACAGTTATTCGAAAGCTACAATGTATTACATTCGAATTTACGAAATGAAAAGGGGGAAATTTTGGCTTTAAATATTGTGACTTTCTTGATGATGCCTTATAAAGAAAAAAAATGATGATGCCATGTTAAGTGAATGTTGTGATTAAACGTAACCCATTATCATAGTTTATGTACTGGAATGTCCTTAGGGTGTTTCGGTAGGTACCCTATGGTAATGGGGCGCTACACTTTACCTTTGTAGGTATGGGAGGCAACTCATCATATTCAATCCCCTCCTCGACTACTTCCTTATCCTCGTCACGGAACTTCACTTGCTTTCCACTTCGAAGAGTGATGGCATTCAAACCTTTAGGGTTTATAATAGTGTTTGAGGGAAAAGTGCCATTGCTCCTAGCTTGTTGCTCACTCATTTTATTGGATAGATGAGTGATATAGGAGTTGATGTTTTTAGTCTTTATCTCCCATTGCTCCATTATTTTCTCTAGGGCATTGAATCTGGCAGCATTCTTAGAAGAGTCTTATTGAATCAGAGAGGCTAGGGAATTGAACTGGTTGTCAGTAGAAGTCCTCTCCTCCTTCATCAATGCCATTATATTATGCAAGAGTTGATTTATGTCTTCCTTTTATGGAATAGTTAAATCTTGCTGTTGGTTTTGGAACTGGTTAGTAGATGGACCAGCCCCTCCACGTCACTAGAATTTGTTTGGAGGTCTATTTTCTTCATTTCTCCAGCCAAGTTGAGGATCTGATTTCCATCCATCATTATATGTATTAGAATAAGGTTCCCACTTCTGATTTGGCCAACACTGATAGACAGCAGATACCTCTTCATAAATATTGGGACAGATACTAGAAATATGCATCATAAAACTAAAAGTTTCACAACTAGGTACAGTAAGATCCATAGGGGCTGATGGACAATACATACTCATATTTTTCAACTTTGCAGTAATGAAGGATAGTTGAGTAGTCATTTTACTCTCCAAATAATCGACCTTAGACTCAAGACTTTCTATTCTTCTAGAGTGAAATGTTGAAGCTCCCAACTCATGTACTCCTCTAGTTTCCCAAGCACTGTACTGCTGGTGATTCAGAGCCATTTTCTTATTCAAATCCTAAGCATCTTCAGCGGTGAGTTCTATTATTGAACCTCCTAAGGTTGCATCCAACATACCCTTATCTTGACTCTTCAGTCCATCATAGAAGTACTTGACCAACTACTAGTCCAGTATTTGACGGTGAGGGCATCTTGACAATAGATCCTAAAAATAGTTCCAATAATCGTAGAGGGACTCATCAAAATCTTATTATACAGAGTAAATCTCCTTTCTCATTAATGAAGTTCTGGAGGAAGGAAAGTACTTCTCTAAGAATGCCTTACTCAAATTTCCCCAGCTGTGGTAGGCATTCGCCACATGTCTCGGAAAGCTCATGCATCACTCCCTTACATTACCCTCTAAAGATAGATGAAAGACTTTCCATAGCATTTGATCTAAAGAAGTGGCCACTGGTTTCATGCTTTGGCAAATCATGGATAGCAATTATAAGTGAATGTAGGCATCTTCTCCTTTCAAACCATGAAAATTAGGAAGAGAGTTAATAAGCAATATTTTAATCTTAAAATTCACATCAAAATTAGGACAAGCAGTAGTAAAAGGATCATAATTCACAACAGAGGTAGTAGTTTCCCTAATGGTCCTCCTTCTAAGGTTGCCACTGTTCTCACCACCTCACTCCTGCTCCCCATTACCTCTGTTATCATCGTTCCTAGGATGGATAGCATTAAGGTTAGGGTTTTGCAAATTAGCTAGATTTTCAGCAATTATCTCACCTTATGATGATCCACTCTCACTGCTTGATAGGCTAGACTCCACTAAAATAGTTTCCTCTTCAACAACTACCTTGCTTGTTCCTTCTACTCTCTTTTCCTTTCTAACTTTTCTCATACTTCTCTCAATTTCAGGGTAGGATTTTAGTTTTCCAGGGCATGCAAGGGAAAAATTCAAAAAGAATAAAAATGAACAAAATTGACTTGCAAGCTTACAAAGTCAAGTAAAAAGATGAGATGTGATGGATGCAAATGTATGGGTGTGTGAAAGTATGTATGCACAGGCAAAGAAATTTTCAAAACTATGCAGGAAAGTTGGCCGTGGCGAAGATAGGAGTTGTCCACGGTGAAAATTTCTTGAGAGGAATCATCATAAAATCTTACAAGTTGGTTACGGCGAAATAAGGAGTTAGCCTAGGCGAGCATTAACAAAAAGCAGTAAACAGGACTCTGAACTATGTAGATATAAAATGCTAAGTATAAAAAAATATGAAGAAAATCAATATCTTTGTTTGTATTTCCAAAAATTTTGATGCTATGTAAAATGAAAACCTATACTATTGACAAGTATGAAGCTAAACTATCTAGAATGCAATCCAAAGGCTCTTATACCCACTTAGCAGCAAAACGATAGAAGTTAATCAAGAGAACCAATTTCTTGGTTCCCTTGCAACAACACCATTTGATTCCATCCTAATCATTTAGCCCTTAGAGGTTTAATAAAAATAATCCAAGGATTACATTATAGGACAACCCCAGGTCGTTCACTTAATCAGAACCTAAAATGAATAGACCTAAGTTAACCTATATGCCATGCTATGCAAGCTAATTGGAAAAAAGGGGGTTTTGATTTTTGAAATCATTAATTGAACTAAATTGAATGTAAAACAAATTTTTGGATTTTAGGGATAAAGAAAACTGAAAGATAAAAAATAAGAGATTAAACAGTGACAGAGTCCTCTTGAAAGTGAGCTCCAGCTATCATAGTTCGAAATGGATCAGCCAATGCAATAAGTCAAATGAAATCCAGAATCAACTCAATATCAAACATAACCATGCAAGATAAGAGAGAATCAAGAAGATTACAAATAGACATATATGAAACTTCATATATTTAAGCTCAAAGTTCAACATAAACCAATCCAAACTACATATAATAAATATCTAACATTTGATTAAAACTATAGTCATATAGCTTAACTACAAATTAAAAATCCTAGATCTAAGAATTTATAAATTCATAACTGAATCATAGATTAAACTACTTCCCTTTTAAGCTTAATGAACTCCATCCATTGCTCCACCTTCAAGAGGAAAAGAAATGCCTAGCCATGCATTGCACTCAGAAGCTTCACAACTCATAATAAAACTGAGTCTATACAACTCAGAATAAATTTGAGTCACCCATGGTGGAGGTTTGACAGTGGAAAAATGGAAGAAATTAGGGTTAGATGAGAGAAAGATGAGAAAGTATCGATGGATGGTGCCTCCTTCTAGTCCCCCCTCCTCATTTATCCCAAAATAGGGTTTTTAAATCTATATTCGGGTCGGTTTACCAAAAATGGTTCAGGTTTGGGTTGTTGCTTTGAAGGTTTTACAGCAACAAGGAATGTGTTTGCCACGGTAACTTTTCCCAGGAGGTCTGGGTTGTTGATTCGAAGGTTTTTCCATGGTAAAGGAATGAATTCGTCGTGGCTAACTTTTCCCGAGAGGTCTTTTTTCTTGATCTTATGACTTGCAATTTCTTGATCTTCACTCTTGGCTCTACTTCTTGAGCGTCCTGCAATGAAAAGCAATAGTTTGCAATATCAATTGTCCTAGAAATCAAGTGAGGGCAATTACTAACTAACTATGACAATTTTACCCTCAAACTATATTAATTCAAAATAACCACTCTTAAGATAAATTAAGCACAATATTCAACAAAAAGGGCCAAAAAGTATAACAAAAACCATGAAAATATCACTAAATAATATCAAAAACATGGGTTCAATCAGTCAATATCTAGACGTTTCCAGATTATGGAAGCAAATGCTAATCTGGAGTATACTATGAGTCGACCTAGATGGTCTTACATTAATCGATTGTTCTGTTTTAAATTTTTGCATTGATTTATTACTGATGTGAATATGATTGTGATAATTTTGGACATTAATAGTCTGAAGAGCTTGATGAATGTGAACATATTGGAAATGCTTCATTGAATGTGAATGAGCAAGAAATAAGTGATACTCAATATATTTGTTGAATGCCAGACTTAGATCCGGATGATAAGTGAAAGTGAATGTGAATGTGTAAAATTAACATAAGTGACTAATTGATGTATGAGATTTGATGCATTCCACTACATGAATGCATGATCAGATAAAGGTAGTTGTGATCGGAGTAACCACCGAAAAAGAGCTTAAAGCTCAGAATGTGATTAAAAGCCAAAGGTTTATTATGTATAATGAGCCCGGTATCTCCAACAGATATGGGACAGTTACCAAAGAGCCCAGTATCCATAATGGATATGAGACAGTTATCGGCACTCGGTCACAAAAATGTAATAAATGAAAGTGAGTCTCATGAGTATTGAATATATAATTGATATGTATGTTTTAAATGATCGAAATGAACTATTTGACTGTTTTGAATGTGAAATATGAAATAAGTGAACAAAGTGTTCTTTGATGCCATATGCTAAATTACTGAAGTGATGTGCGATATGTGTTAATACTTATCTACAAATTGAATATGAACTGTGAAATATTCTATGTTTGATATAAGTGAGCCATTGAGGATGGTTCACTCACTGAGTTCGCAAAACTCACAAAAATTGCAACGTTGTTTTTTAGGATCAGAACTGGAATATAGCCACTAAAATCGAATAAGAGATAGAGGTCGAGATCAGTTCGCATTTGCATTTATCTTCCATACTTTTTGTTTCAAGATTTATTTTCTGTAAATATTGAATTTGTATATATATGAATTATGTACAATGTAAACTAGAATTTAGTTTGTAATAGCAGTTGCGACTAAAAATGTTTTGTAACTGTAATAGGCTTAAATGATTACTGGAATTCTAATGATATGTTATTATTTGTAATAATTGCGACTAAGAATGTTTATGATTAAAATGGGCCATAAATGATTAATTGTTTTTCTGAAATGTGTGTGATGTGTGAAAATTTTGTAATAAATATGATTGTTTGACTATTCTAGCATGTCACTCTCGTAAAGTATGTTTTCAAATACCATTTGTATGTTCGAGAATATGCCCTATAAGAGTGGGTTGCTACATAAGCACCTTGAACTAAATATACAAACTAATAAAAATTTTAATGTTTAGTCTATTCACCTCTATCACTTGCACACACACGTTGACAATCATTCAGTCAAAATAAAAGTGTAGCTATTCCTCAATAGGTTTTCATGAAAGTACTAATAAGTTTGGTAGGTTTTTATTCGAAAACATTCTTTTTGTTGGCTTTTCTTTAAGGACATGAACCTAGTCTTTTTACTCAGAGGCAAACATTTGTGATAAATGTCAATCCAGTTACTCAACTAAGTCATGTTGTTATTAAACTACTTGGTTAAAATGTCATTATAGCCTTTTTACGCAAAGGCACACATTTATGATGTATGTCAATCCAGTTACTCGACTACATCACATTCTCAAGCTACTAGCTTTATTCATAACCCAAAGGCCAATGGAATAGTTATTTTAGTTAAAATTATACAACTTTTTTTAACACAAAATTTTGCCTACCTTTTTTTTTTAGGTAATCATTCTTATGAAAATGTTCTAATAATGCCATTTAATTTTTTGGCCTAAAATTATAAATGAGTATGGAAAATTCCCAGGGTGAATGGACTAACAACATATCCTAATTAACTAGAATATTTAGCCTTAAGCAACTTAGGTCACTAATTTCACAAGCTAATAAATCTTTGCAACCTAAAAGACTATGTTTAAGGCTAAATCTATCCCGTTAAGTCCTAACCATTGACGCATTCACACAAGTCACTTCATGCAACCTAAACAAACTATTATACATTATGTAAAATTCACACTCAAGGTACAAACACACAACCCTCCCCACACTTAAACAACACATTGTCCTTGATGTGAGAAGGATACACAAACACACCAAGGGGAATAAAACACAATATACAAAAAACATAAGGAAAAAAAACTAAAAAAATGAAAAGAAAAAGGTTAAAATACGAAACCGTCAAGGGGATTGAGGAAGTGACGGTGTCAAATATGGAGACCAAAATATGCTTGATATCGAGCTAGCCTTCTTATCTTATAATTGATTCAGAGAGAGTAAGAGAGTTAGTAATCCCAGATCATTTTAAATTATTAAAATTTTATTTTTGAAATTTGAAACAAATCTAACTACGCAACAATTTAAACCTTACTACCAAACATGCTAATTTATGATCATTAGCTTGACCTTGTATCATTAAAAACTCAGTCGAAATCAATTATAAGTGGATTGCTTCCACCCTTCTCGTTCAACATTAGTTTTATAGCCTGTAAGTAAACTAAAAGTTGCAAAATGATCAAAAGGACAATATTGATAAAGTTGAGAAAACCAATTAATTTTAGTAATGTCCTTTTCATTAACAAACTGTCAATAAAATAAGGAATAAAAAAACTCCCTGAATCTTCCATTGAATCCAACAGTTTGTCCTGTAAGAAGGTGAATTACTCTCTTTTTTCTTAATCACCTTCGTCTCCTCTACTTTTTCTGCTTCAAAAACAGAGACTTTCATAGCTTCTTCAAACTCTATGTCTGTTGTCATCTATTCTTCATCCTTTTGATCTTTAGAAGATTTGAACACATTAATTATCCTGAATGAGCTACTAACTTTTAGATTCTTTAATAGATCATTCATGTTGAATTTCACTTGGTCATTATTAATTAGAAGGATAAGGTTCTTTTCATGAACATCTACCTAAGATTTTTTGATGTTTAAATATGGCATATCAAGAACTGGTGAATAAATAGAAGGGTTGGCATTCTTTTCTTTAGTCTCTTTCTTCATCTTTTGGTCTTCAATAAGGTGGGGTTCAGTTTGGCTTTCCACTAGTCCTTCTGGCTCTCCTTTATTCGTAGGTATGATAGCCTCATATTGCTCTCTTTGATGTATTTCTATATTACTTAGAGAGTCTTCTGCACTTTTCTTACAAAATTCATGAGAAAGTTGTCCCATGTGAATCTCTAGGTTATGAAAAGACGAGACATGATTTTCTGTTACTTGCTTAATTTGCTCTTCTAGTCTCTTCTAGCCCTCTTCAATATCTGTGAGCTTATTTGAGATCTTGTCCAATTTAGAATCCCATAAACTGGACTCATTTTGCTGAAGTCCTAATAGGTCTTGACATCCTAAATGAGTCCTTACATCGTTAGACCAATAAAAATTAGAGTGGTTATGCCACCCTGGAGTGTATATGTTCCAATAAGGATTGTTACTTTCCCAACCATACTATGCCTCATTGCAATTCGCAAAAGTTTGTTGCTCCCTATAATATCTATCTTCCATTATTGTTCTTTCCATTTCTTCTTGGCATCTAGCTATTCAAATGTCTAATTTCTCATTCTAATATTTCTTGCTCTGTCTCTACTTTACACCCCAAACTTCTTTCTCTATTTTTTCCTTTTTTCTTAAAAAACAAAAGATAATGAAAAAGCCTTAGACTAAGAACTAAACTAATCGTCTCCCCAGCAACGGTGCCAAAAACTTGATCGCGATTTTTAGATATGTATAAATTTTAATATTTAACCTCGATATTCCACAAGCACACAGGTCATTCACGTAGTACCTAAGGTGATGATCCTATGAGGAGGATTAATCTAATCCTAAAATATAAGGCCAAAAACAATTCACAATAATTCAAAACGAACAAACTAAGGCAAGATTTTATTTCAATCACACACTTAATTTCAAGAATCAATTACGAAAATATTAACAAGATAGTAGTCACAACACCCAATCAAGAATCAACTTGAAGAACTACCAATTGAGATAAGGGGAACTTAATCTATCTTCAATGCAAACCTAATCGACTATGAACTACTAGATTACTAGTTCTAGACGATCCTATGGTTGATTACTCTCTCTCAAGTTATAACCATTAACCCTAATTGATAAACCCTAATCAAATTATGGGAATTGCAATCTCTTGATTAATAATCTATCTAAAACCCTAACTAGATCCAAAGTTGTCTGAAAACTATCAGAAACTTATGCAAGTTCTCTCTTCACACAATTTACCGACTTGATTTACTTCTTGTTCTACTAAATTACCTAACTCTCGTTAGTCCAATTTAAAATTTTTTCACACGATTCACCCTCTCAGTTTATCACCGAATTATGCAAGTGCAGAAATTAAATCACAAAATAATCCAGTAAAACACAAACATATCAAATTTCATTAAATCAAAGATAAAATAACCCAAAGTTACGTATAGACATCTTCAACATTCACATAATCTTATCATCAACAGTTATCCCAATTCTATACATTAATAAAATTGAAAATAAAACCAGAATAAGATTAGAATGGATGACAGAGGCAACAACATCAGGAAACCTCCTATTTAGGGGAGTACTTTGCGTATGCTTCTTCTCCATGTCTCTCTTCCTTCTTCTCTTTCTTAATCTCTCGATGAACTCTCTCTAAGGTTTCTCAATGGAGGCTGATGCAAAATCTCCTTATTTCTATTCTTGCCATTCTATTTATGTTCTTTTATGTTTAGGGTTGAACTTGGAGTTTTTTGAGGTATGAAAGGTCTAAAAAATCCCTTAAAAAATGAAGTTTAGAAGTGGCTGCACATCTGCTGGATGTAGGCCACGATCATGGGCCAACTTTGGTGCTTCTCTCATGAACGTGGACTATTGTGTCATGATTGTGAGCCATTGTGTCAGCCCAAATGTCTTTAAAACTTCTCTATTCTTCGATGTTGACCTTGAAACACTAACAGACACATCAAGGTACCTCAAAAACATAATTTTTAAGCTCAAATACTATACTACCCTATAAAACACTTAAAACATAAATAATTAACAAAAAAACACAATTCTATCTTAAACACATACCAAATGATTGAATTAATAGCTAAGCATATATCAAACTATGCCTTAAAATATGATGCAATTTACACTTATCATTATACAAGTGTGATTTTGATAGCCTTATAATGGGGGGTAAGTTATGACTTGCATGTACCAACGCAAATACAGATTTTATGACTCAAACTTATTATCATATGATTTGTCAACATATGAATTGTGAAACTAGAAAATGGTTAAAGGAAAAGTTACAATGTATGCTCTATTGTCTTAGTAGTGGATAGATAGGCATGCTTACAGGGTTACAGTGCAACTGCTACAGTTTGACACCGACGATGTCTTCATTTGAGACTAATGTGTCTCCATAGTTTAATGCCTTTCGAGTATCCACATTCTCGATATCTTTAGATATCTATAGGTCCCGTTATCCACACCTACAAGAATAAGCAGGCCTATCACAAAAAATAAAGTAAATGGTTACAAAAAAGAAATACAACATGACAATATAAATAATTAGAATTGATGAGCATCTACATTTGTATTGATAATTTGTATCAATGAACATTGAATATTAATGTTTTGTTTATGAATGTGAATTTATGGTATATGAATAACATATTGAAGCATGTTTGTATTATGTACTTTGATTAAGTATGCCATCATTATTTATACAACTTGTGATGTTTATGAATGTGTGTGCATTTTGAATGACTACTGTGAGTGGTCATCAAAGCTAAGTGTTTCTTGACTAAGCTTAGCACGAGTGTTAATTCATGTAAGTCTATGTATTAAAGGCGAGGTACAGGGGACATCCGCAAGGACCAAGGCCAACTGCTAGGAGTAAAATTACCTTTAGATTGTACTTACAATGAAGGACAATGTAATGTTTTCTTTTGGATTATCATGTAAATATAGAGATGTGATATTATTTTTCAATGATGATATTGAGTGATATGAAACTTTGTAATATGTATATGTATAGCATTGAATATAAAATTTTGTGATGATAATTCTTGTGAATGAATAGAAATGTATACCATGACTACTTGTACAGGAATTTATCTACCATATGTGTGGGTAGTTTGAGGTTCTGTATAAGGGGTGCTATATTTTATATCGCTCTAATTAAAAAGTAGATAAAATTTCCAAGGTCGAGTGTAGGAATATTAAGTTATTTCTATTAATAGGTTCCAACCATCCTCATCAATCATAGTCCTTGCCTCTTTCACCATACATATATTCTCTAAGTTAGTTTAATCCACACGCCTATTTGGCTCAAAAGGTCAAGTTTTTAAAGTAACAGAATTTATTTAACATACAGGGTTGTTGAAAACCAACATATGAAGCCAACTTAAAGAGTAAACCCTTAGTTCTTGTTAGGAAGAGAAATCTGCCCCCTTAGCTTTCAACTTGGTTATACTTGTGAAAGGTCACTTACACATTTTATCCTTTTAATCTTCTTCTATCACAAGATTACTTTTTGAAATCACCTAAAACATCAAAACTCCTAAATTAGGGAAAAAATCACCCTATGGTTGAAAATTTTGAGGTGTTGGCTTTAAATTATGGTTGAATAAAAGTTTAAAGCTCGTAGACAAGTTAAAATGTAGTGGGTAGTGTTTGGAAAGGTTTAGGAGAATGGAGAGATTAAGAGAAAACGAAGAAATTTTGAGAGGAGTATATGCTTTTTCACCTATTACTTAAATAGTTTTTTAAAAAAATTAGAACATAAGCTAGCACACATATATGTCTCTCCCTTTTTTTGTAACTCTTGTAATAAACATGAATGTTTCCTAAGTCATGTTTTTTCTACAGTAGCATTCAAAAGATTTAAAATAGGAATAAGTTAGGATATAGGCATGTCCTAAGCCTTATAATTCACTATATTTTATAATTAACATGGCCATAGGTGTGTCTCCTCTTTAACTAGTCTAAGCTAAAATTCATATTGAAACATATGCATCTTTTAGATGTATTTTTCACTTAATTGAATTTTTTTAATCCTTCCAGAAATGTGGTTGTATTTTCTTTTCTCATACTCACATGGATGTCAGTGTTTTTTAATTCTTCAATTACTCTCATCTTGTTCTTCTACCTTTGAACAAAAAAAAAATTCTCTTACTTGATACATATAAATAATAATAATCTCAAACATAAGCATAAACACAAAATGCTACTAAAACAAGAAACAAGTTTAGAATGATGACAATAAAAGAATCCAACAAATTGGGACATATTAAAACAACCTTAAGCCAATACGAAAAATAATAATCATTAATTTATTGTCCTTAATTGAAATAATCAAAAGTTTTAAAAACTTTGGTTAGATTGCCTCACAGCAATCACTTCTTTAAAAGTCTTTTAACTAGGCTTTCTTCTTAGATTTAGTTAATTAGTAAGGTAGCAA
>JANZXR010004586.1:0-16997 GCA_027575705.1 Erythroxylum echinodendron
TATCAGAAACACTTTCAATTATTCTAACCCATTCAAAATGACTAAAATGCCCTTCCCATAGGTGAGGGGATGTTACAGTGACTCATTAGCCATGATCGTGACAGAATCCAAATAGGACCAAGCCACGATCGTGACTCACTAGCCACGATTATGATATACGCCAAATTTCAGATGCCACAATTGTGACTCATTGACCACGATCATAGCAGGTGCAATAACTGACATAGGGACTACTTCCAGACTTAACATTTTTATGGTTATTTCAGACATTAGGTGATAATACGGGTCGAGTGTACTACAAAATTTACCTAACTCTGCATACTAAAATTTTGTAGCTATAGTGAGTCGGGATCGTATCCACTGGGAATGTTCAGTTAATTTTCGCATTGAAAATAATTGATGTAAAGGAAATAAAAAGGGGTTTTTGACTAGAGACAATTGAAAAAATAACGTAACTTAAACTAACAAGAACAATCAAAAACAATAAAAGTGATGAATACATGTGAAATTCGATTCTTAAATCATTCTCCACCTATACATGATTAAACATCTTTCATTATTATAATACTTTCACCTCTCTCCTAAAACTATTGGTCGTGGACTAATAACAAATTTTCTTAATCCTAGTTTGTCCTTAGGTCGTGTTTAATAAAGATATGATCATTAATTATACCAAATAACCTAGAATACGCTATCCAGATTTATTTGGACAATCACATTACGAAATAGAAAACAGACCAATCTAATTAACAGCCATGCAAGCTTAGATCAATTAACCTAGGTTAAGTTATCCCTAATGATTTGAAACCATTATTTTCCATAAATGAATCTTAATATAACAATTACGAATAATATTGAATATTCTAGCAATGAATCCAAATACAATGATTACGAATTGTATTAATGATTCAAGCAATGGTTCCGTACATGAATGCCTAAACCTAATAAGCAAAGGATAACCTAAACAATTCTGAGAGAGAGATTCAACATTACACAAAGATAAGTTAAGCTTAACCTTGCATTCTCGACGTCGATTTCACTTTTAAACTGATATAGGGAAGTTAACATGTCATCGAGTTTTAATTTTGTGTGTTTGAAGTGTTTTGATGAGTTTGTTAGTGTTTGAGACCATGTAAAGAAGACAAGAGAAGATTTGGAGAAAGTGCAGAGGAGGAGCCAAGGCCACGATCATGATAGAAACAATTAGAATAAGCCACGATTGTGACTCATTATCTACGATCGTGACACAATCTAAATAGAATGAGGCCACGATCATGACTCACTAGCCACGATCGTGACTCACTAGCCACGATTGCGACATAAGCTAAATTTCAAGTGCCACTATTTTGACTCATTGGCCATAATTGTTCGCTCAAAGTTACACACTCTAAGTTTCAATATTTTTAACCTTGGTAATTACCGTAAGTGCACGGGTCATTCGTTTAGTACTAAGGTATTGATCCCACGAGGAAAGGAACTAGTCCTATGTCTAATGGCAGGTAAGTCACAAACCTAACAACTACTGTGAAAAAGTAAATCAATCAAACAATTAATTCAAGAATTGAATTCAAGAAATCTAAATATGATAACAAATCACACAACCTAATCTTAAAACTAACCTAGAAATTATCAAGTGAGAAAAAGGGCAATTCAATTCAAAATTAAAGAAAGCCTAATCAATTCTACAATTCTTGACTTAACGGGTCTAGATGGGCCTAGGGTGAATTACTCTCTTTCGAGTTATAATTCTTAACCCTCATTGATGATCCCTAATTTAAATTATTGAATCACGATCTCTCAATTTGCGATTGATCTAAAAACCTAAGTTAGTTCTAAGTTTTCTATTAACCTACCGGGAATCTATGCTTAATCTCTCGTTACATGACTCTACTAGTTCCATTCAATCCTTTACCTATCAATTCACCTAGCTCTCGTTAGCCCAAATTGATTATTTTCACTCAACTTACCCTCTTAATTTATTGGCAATTATTAAGAACAGGAATTTTTATCACAATTAAATAAAAAGAAACACAACCAATTAAACTTTATTAATCTCAAGAATTGAAAACCCGAAGGTGAGTATAGGCAATAATCAACACTCAATAATAGCAATTTTAATAAAAATCCCAATTTCATACATAAATAAAATTGAAATAAATAGAGAAACTACTGTCGTAATGAATTGTTGAGGCAATGACAGTAGGAAACCACCTGTTTTGGAAAGTACGTCGTGTCAAGCTTCATCTCCTTGTCTCTCTTCCTTCATCTCCTTCCTCAATCTCTCAAAACTCTCTAGGGTTTTCGAAATGTGACTCGCGTGAAAGCTCTCGATTCATACTCTCCAAGGCTACTACATTTGTCCCATAATGTTTTATTTATACTTTGGGTGCTCTAGGTTAAAGTCGAGGTCAAAATACCAAAAATTTGTTTGAGACGTGTTTTTTGTCAACTCGACGCAGTGCTGACAGTTTTTCCTTTCTATCACGATCGTGGCTTAACTTGACGCTCTCTGTCACGTTCGTGGCTCTTGGTGCACAATCACGGCCTAGCTGTTTATGGTTCTTCCTCTTCTGTCACGATCGTGGCCTATGTGAACGATCATGGCCTATGCTTTTTGTCCCAAAAACTCTTTAACTCTTCCCGTTCTTCCCTGTTTACCCTGCAATACTAGCAAATATGTCAAGATATCTCAAAAATATACAATTTAAGTTCAAAGATTCAAACTAACCCATAAAAACACTTAAACACAAAAAACTAACCTAATTAACCCTAAATGCATACTAAACACTTGCAATGACATAAAAATACTTATAAAATCTAACCCTAAAATATAATATAATTCATAACTATTAACATCTCCTTACTTAAACTTTTGTTTGTCCTCAAGCAAATAAAACAACAAACTCGTAACATCTTAAACACACAATGTAATGATGTGACAACAACTTTAATCTTTGTGAAATAAATTTATTTATGGACGCAATCATTCTAATTATATTAAATCATTAACAAATAAAATGGGTGTTTAGAGGCTTTGACTGGATATAGAACTTAATCGAGACCCATGTGCTAACTTATGTACTCTTTTTTATTGTGCACACACTTTAATAAATTTTCAGTCTCTTAGACTTTGTAAACATTCCTAGGTATATTTTCATAAAGAAAACAAAATCAAACTTATTACAGGAATGGTATGTTTCTATTTGAAAACTTTTTTTCCCAGACTTAGTCTTTTACTCGGAGGCAAACATTAGTGATGAATGTCGATCCGGTTACTTGACTAGGTCATTTATTAATAGCTTGGTTGGAATGTCATTATAGCCTTTTTACGCGAAGGCACACATTTGTAATATGTTTCGATCTGGTTACTCAGCTATTATGACGTGTTCAACTAGCTACTAGCTCTATTCGTAACTCGAAGGTCAGTGGAATAGTTTTTTTTTTATCTATTCATTTCCATATAAATAAATGCTACTTAAGCTACTTAGCAAAAAGACCTCAAATTATGAATGAATGTGACAACTTAGAGGAAGCTAAATTTACACTGAGTTCTAATTATACTGTATATTTATTCAAAGGCCCCCTAATTCACTAATTTCACAAACTAATGATTATTAATAACTATGACTCTGTCCAAAATTAAATGAATTTCACTCAAACCTGAGCCATTGACATATTCACACCTTTCACATTATGCAACCTAATGCTATTATACGGTATGCAAAGTCACATATAAATTAAACACACAAAATCTCTCCCCACACTTGAACAACACATTGTCCTCAATATGAGAAGGAACACACACAACATATACATAAACAAAATGTGCACAAAAAACTTAAAATAACAAAGAATAGATAAAACTAATGATAAAAAAGAAAAATAAATAAAAATAAGGGTAAAATAAAATAACCAAAAAATAAACACAAAACAAAATAAAGATGGAGAAAAATTTTAGGTTAGATTTGGATCCTAAGGAAATGGAAGTGGTGATGGTGTGGCAGGGAGGTAATTGAATACCCTGAGCTTCGAAATACCAATGGAGTCGATATATTTCTCGACTCAGGCATCTTTGTGTACGCACCACTTCCTTTAATGTTCTGCTGGTTTCGGGTAGTGCATCCAAAACCTCTTCTTCCTCTTCTTCTGATTCCTTGTTTGTTGAGTCCCTTGCTTGCCTAGTAGGTGCAAAGCTCGAGCTTGCCTAGCCTGTCCTAGTCTGCACATGTCTTTTCATTTATTTCCCGTAAACTCATGTTGGTGGAGTGAATAATCTCTTCCTAATATAGATGATGGTGGTCAAGGAACTCAAGCATAGGCACTGTTAACCCCCTCCGATCCACACCAAAATGCTCTGTCATGGCAAACTAAGTACCCCATTCCAAGATGGTTGCTCTGCTTTCGAAGAATTGCAGCAAGAGCTTTCAGCACATATGTGGATATGCAGACTGGGATACTATAGTCTATGCACCACAGTATGAACAGTTCCTTGGTTGAACACTTCTTAGTCTCTGATTTATCAAAGGCTAGCTGACATATAAATTTATGTAGCAATAGGTGTTCAAATGACCGGATAATGTTATTGTGGGCATTTTTAGCGCAAAAACGCTCAATGCCAATAAGCTCATGCCAGTATTAGGAGGGACGAAAGTCATCATGTTAGTCGACAATGTTGTATTCGAGGAATCCATATATGTCACACATAATTTCTACCATTAATTCATACACTCACCCTCTCAATATAAACCATAATTCCTTAGTGTTCTTGGGGTCGAAGGTTAAGGACATGAAAAATTCTAAGGTTAGCTCCTCATAAACGGGGAATTGAAACCTAATGAATTGTCCCCACTAGATCCTCTCTGATAAATTTTCTATTCACTCCCGCACCTCTATCCTAGCAAGTGTATCAAAACCAAAACATTTAGGCACAAATATATGCCTAAAGAGAAGGGAACGAAAACGAGTACCTTGCTCCTCAGAGTAGATGGAAAATGAAGCTCCAAAATTTACTACTTGGTTCAGCCTCCCCCTCCCGTGACTTGTTGTGCTCCATAAGGCTCTTGTCGGGCAATTTGCTTGATATAAGGCATAATTGGTTTGAATTTGGGAAGTTGTCGATGGAAAATTTCTAAAGAGATGCTAGAGCGTTTGGAAATTGAAATTCTAGAGAGATAAAGTAAAAATGAAAGTGAAGGTGAAAGTTACGTAGGAATTGAATAAATACGTGGTAAAAAGGGTAAAATGGTAAAGTTATCACTTAATGCATCCTCCCCTTTTATTCATTGTCACAAGCCATGATCGTGACCTACTATGCCACGATCGTGGCATGTGGCATACCACCGAAGGACTTTCCAAGTCACAGGGCATGATCGTGACCTAACAGGTTATGGTTATAGCCAGTGCCTATAACTTGATTCCAAGACCCTCTTCTTCCAATCCTTTCCTTCTCTCATTCAATAATTCTTCTTCACTTCACTTAACATGCTTATGTACTCTTCCCCATGACTCTGAAATCCTATTCCTCTTTTTTTCTTTTATTCATGGTATCTAAAATAAACCTAAATACGAATTTCAACTAATCTAACGAAATTCAGCATAAACTAATTTTTCCATGGGTTGCCTCCCATGTAGCGCTTCTTTTAACGTCAGTAGCTCGAAGTGCCTTTTAAGTTCATAGTGGTTGGAATGATTAATTTGATGGTAGTGTCGTTATTAATCCCAAAGTCTGAGTGTTTGCTACCATATTGCAACTACCACCTTCCTTGGAATTTTCTTTACCTTGCCCTTTCCTTCGCAAGCGCTTCTTTCGTAAGAATTTTACAGGATTCTCAATGTCTTCCCATTCTCCTCGAGGTTCGAGTTTGTTGCAAACCACTGGGGTTAAAGGAGCTCCATACTCTCGAATAGTCACTTTGAAGGTCAGTTGCTCCTTCCCGACTTATAGAGTTAGTTCACTCCCATTTACATCGAAAATTGAGCGCGCAGTGGCTAAGAACGGTTGTACAAGAATCATCGGAGTGTCCTCATCTTCATTGATATCCAAAATATAGAAATCCATGGGAAAGATAAAATTACCGACCTTGACCGGCACATCATGTATAATCCTCATCGGTCGCAGCAAAGTTCTATCGGCTGTCTTAACTAAAAACTTTGTGGGCACTAGCACTCGTAACCCTAATTTAATACTAAGATTGTATGACCTCACATTTATGCTTACGTCTAAGTCTACAAATGCCCTATCTATGATAATCTTGTTGATACTGTATGGGACGAAAAAGTCCCCTAGATCACCCTTCTTTACTATGTTGGGCATAGTTTCCAAAATTTATTCCTTCCCTCTCTTTATGATGGATTCTTGTAATTTTAAATTGGCATGTATCATTCTGTCACCTCCTTGATTTTTTTTGGTTTGATTTTTTGTAACATTTTTACTTCCTCCTTTCTAGCATATAATTTTTTTTAGCAAAGAATTGGTGTGGAAATATCCGTCGAGTTAATTGCACCGATTTGCTAACAATCTTATTTGTAAGGTCGTATTTAATTACTTGACTTTCTTCTGTGTCCACCTTTTCTAGGTCTTTGTTTTGGTTCTGAATTATAACCATGATACACTCAATTGGATTCGATTCGGTGTTGCTTAGAAGAGTTTCAGCATTTTGAGTCGATATTGCTTCTGCAAGCTGCCCCACTTGAACTTCCAAGTTATGTATAGATGAAGTGTGATTCTTTATGACTTGCTCAAATTTGCTTTCGAGCCACCTGTGTGCTTCCTCCATTCCTCCTATCTTATCCAAAATTCTGTGCAACTTTGAATTCATCTAGCTTGTTTTGTCCTATTGGAAGCTCGATTGTCGTTGGGGTCTGAACTGTCCTCCATTGTTGTTGTTTGACTAGGAGAAGTTTGAGTGATTCTTCCACCAATAGTTATAGGTGTTAGAATAAGGATTGTTACCCCCTCTGCGTCCAAATTATGCCCCCATGTAATTTACTTACTTTGGGTTATCATCTCTCATCAGATAGCGGTCCACCGTATCATGATCCATTTGGCTGCATAGATCACATTTCAATTGTGTAACCTTCATTGGAGCTGAGGATGATGCCTTCATATTACTGATTTGTCATGTCAAATTATCGATCTTAGCTTGCATCTCACATTTCAATTGTGTAACCTTCACTGGAACTAAGGATGATGCCTTCATATTACTGAGTTGTCGTGTCAAATTATCGATCTTAGCTTGCATTTCTATCATTTGGTCCATGGCGACAACTTCCTTCTGTTCCCTAAAATTAGTAGGTTTCCTATTATGTTCACTAGCCCATAGACAACTATTGCTAGTAATCTCCTCTATTAGCTCTTCTACTTTATAGACCGTCTTTCTCATTAATGATCCTCCCGATGCTGCATCAATGGTTTCTTGAGTATGTGGATTCACTCTGTTGTAAAATGTTTGCAGTAGGAACTCTTAGGGTAGATTATGATGTAAGCATCTCCTGTGTAGATCCTTGTAGCACTCCCATGCTTCATAGATAGAATCCTCATCACCTTGTTGGAAGTTTATGATCTCCTTAATAATTTTGGTAGTTGTCGTTAATGGGAAGTATTTACCTAAGAAAGCTCACACTAGCTATTCCTATGTCGTAATGCTAGCGGGGCTTAATGAATGATACCAAGCCTTCGCTCTATCCCTAAGTGTAAAAGGAAATAGCCTAATCTTTACAGTGTCTTCTGACATCTGATGATACCGAAAAGTATCACAAATCTCAAAAAACTCACTATATACGCTTTCAGATCTTCATTTGCAAGCCTGTAGAATTGGACGTTCTGCTGAAGCATATTCAGTTGGGCTAGCTTAATTTTAAAGGAGGTCGCTTGAACAGGCAGTCTAGCCACTGCTAGGTTCACAGGATTGAATCCTGGCCTCATAAAATCCATAAGGGTCCTTTGTTGTTGCCTGGCAGGGTTAACTTCTTGATTTATGTTTCTTTGGAATTCTTCAGCCATTTGCACTTTTTCAGTTTCTTCTTCTTCTTCTTCTCGCCAAGCTTTCCTAAAGGTCCTTTCTAACCGTGTTATGTCTCAATTGTGTGACTTCAACCCCTTGTGACCCTTAAGTTCATACAAGAGCATGAATCCTAAGTAAAATGAATGAAAGAAAATAACATATCTAATGCCTTAAATTATAGAACTAAATTGCCTTCCCTGACAACAGTGCCAAAAACTTGTTCACTCAAGGTTACACGCTCTAAGTTTCAATATTTTTAACCTTGGTAATTACCATAAGTGCACGGGTCGTTTGTGTAGTACCTAAGGTGTCAATCCCACGAGGAAGGGAACTAGTCCTAAGTCTAATGGCAGCTAAGTCATAAAACCTAACAACTACTGCAGAAAAGCAAATCAATCAAACAATTAATTCAAGAATTGAATTGAAGAAATCTAAATATGATAACAAATCACACAACCTAATTCCAAAACTAAACTACAAACTATTAAGCGAGAAAAAGGGGAATTCAATTCGAAATTAACGAAAACCTAATCAATTGTGCAATTCTTGACTTAACAGGTCTAGATGCTCTGAGGGTGAATTACTCTCTCGAGTTATAATTCTTAACCCTAATTGATGATCCCTAATTTAAATTATGGAATCATGATCTCTAGATTCGCTATTGATCCAAAAACCTAATTAGCTCTAAGTTATCTATTAACCTACTGGGAATCTATGCTTGATCTCTCGTTACACAACTCTGCCAGTTTGATTTAATCCTTTACCTATCAATTCACCCAACACTCGTTAGCCTAAATTGATTATTTTCAATCGGCTCACCCTCTCAGTTTATTGCCAAATTATTATGAATAGGAATTTGAATCACAATTAAATCAAAAGAAGCACAATCGATTAAACTTTATTAATCTCAAGAATTAAAAATCCAAAGGTGAGTATAGACGATAATCAACACTCAACAACAACAATTTCAATCAATATCCTAATAAATACATAAATAAATTTGAAATAAACAAAGAAACTACTATCGAAATGGATCGTGGAGGTAGCGACAGCAGGAAACCACCTGTTACAGGAAATACGTCGCATCAAGCTTCATCTCCTTGTCTCCTTCCTCAATCTCTCAAAACTCTCTAGGGTTTTGGAAATGTGAATCGCATGAAAGCTCTTGATTCAGACTCTCTCAGACTACTATATATGTCCCATAATGTTTTATTTTTACATTGGGTGCTCTAGGTCAAAGTTGAGGTCAAAACACGGTCCAAAAATTCATTTGAAGCTTGAGTTTTTCTGTCAGCTAGACATAATGTACAATAATGGCCCTACCTACGACGACTGTGGCTGTAACTTTTTCTTGTCTGTCACGATTGTGTCTTGGCTACTTCTGATTCTTCCTCTTCTGTCACGATCGCGGCCTATGTGCATGATTATGGCCTATACTTTTTAGCTCGAAAACTCTTTAACTCTTCCCGTTCTTCCCTATTTACCCTTCAACACTAGCAAACACATCAAGGTACCTCAAAAAAATAAAATTTAAGCTCAAAGATTCAAACTAACCAATAAAAACACTTAACACAAAAAACTAACCTAATTAACCCTAAATGCATACTAAACACTTGCAATGACATAAAAATGCTTATCAAATCTAACCCTAAAACGTAATAAAATCACAACTATCAACAATCGCGGTAGGAATGATAACTGACATGGGTACTACTTCTGAACTCAACATTTTGACGGTTATTTCAAAAATTAGGGTTATAGTTTGTGTCCAGTGTACTATAAAATTTACCTAACTCTGCATACTAAAATTTTTTAGCTATGGTGAGTCGAGATCGTATCTACAGGGAATGTTCGGTTAATTTTCGCAATGAACATAATTAATGTAAAGGAAATAAAAGGGGATTTTTTTATTTGAGAAAATTGAGAAAATAAAGTAACTTAATCTAATGAGAACAAATCAAAGAAAATAGTCAAAAACAATAAAAGTTACGTATATGCGTGAAATTCGATTCTCAGATCAATCTCAACCTATATATGATTAAACATCTTTCATTGTTATAATGCTTTCACCTCTCTCCTAGAACTCTTAATCATTGACTAACAAAAAGTTCTGTTATTCCTAGTTTTTCCTTAGCTCATGTTTAATTAAAATACGATCCTTAATTAAACCTAACTGCCAAATAACCTACGCTACACTTTCCAGATTTAATTGGATAGCTGTATTATAAAATGAAAAAAGACCAATCTAAGCAACAACCACATAAGCTCAAATCATTTAACCTATGTTAAGTTATCCATAATGATTAGAAACCATTATTTTCCATAAATGAATCTTAATGTAACATTTACGAATAATATTGAATATTATAGCAGCGAATCCAAATACAATGATTATGAATTGTATTAATGATTCTAGCAATGGGTTCACAATATAAATAATCTAATGATAGTGAGAACAAGATTATCCATACATGAATGCCCAAACCTAATAAGCAAAGGATAACCTAAACAATTCCAATAGAGAGATTCAATATTACATAAAGATAAGATAAGCTTAACCATGCATTCTCAGTGTCAATTTCACTTTCAAACTAGTGTCGGGAAGTTAATACGTTATAGAGTTTTAATTTTGTGTGTTTAAGGTGTTTTAATGAGTTTGTTAGTGTTTGAAACTAGGTAAAGATGACAAGAGAAGATCTGGAGGAAGCGTAGAGGAGGAACCAACGTGACAGAAGCAACCAGCACAAGCCACGATCGTGACAAAATCTAAACAGAGCTAGGCCACAATTGTGACTCACTGGCCATGATTATGACAGAAGCTAAATTTCAAGTGCGATGGTTGTGACTCGTTGGCCACAATCGTGGTAGACATGATAACTGATATGGGGACTATTTCCAAACTCAACGTTTTGACGGTTATTACAGACATTAGGGTGATAATGCGTATCAAGTGCACTGCAAAATTTACCTAACTCTACACACTAAAATTTTGTAGCTATAGTGAGTCAGGATCGTATCCGTAGGGAATGTTTGGTTAATTTTTGCAATGAAAATAATTGATGTAAAGGAAAATAAAAGGGGGTTTTGATTTGAGACAATTGAGAAAATAAAGTAACTTACACTAAAGAGAACAAATTAAAGAAAATAGTCGAAAACAATAAAAGTGATGAACAGGTGTGAAATCCGATTCTTAGATCAATCTCAACCGATACATGATTAAACATCATTCATTGTTATAATGCTTTCACCTCTCCCCTAGAACTATTGGTTGTGGACTAATAATAAGTTTTGTTAATCCTAGTTTGTCCTTAGGTTGTGTTTAATGAAGATACTATCGTTAATTAAATATAACTACCAAATAACCTAGAATAAACTCTATAGATTTATTTAGGTAGTTGCATTACAAAATGGAAAATAGACCAATCTAAGTAACAATCACACAAGCTCAGAGCATTTCACCTAGGTTAAGCTATCCATAATGATTTGAAACCATTATTTTCCATAACTGAATCTTAATATAACATTTACAAATTATATTGAATATTCTAGCAATGACTCCAAATACAATTATTACGAATTTTATTAATGATTCTAGCAATGGGTTCATAATATAAATATTCTAACGATAACGAGAATATGATTATCTATACATGAATACCCAATAAACAAAGGATAACCTAAATAATTTCGAGAGAGAAATTCAACATTACACAAAGATACGATAAGTTTAGCTGTGCATTCTAATCGTCGATTTCACTTTCAAACTGGTGTTGGGAAGTTAACTTTCCATCTTTAGCTTCTTCCATCTCCATTCTTGTTGGAAAAGAAGAGAAAATGAAGAAAAATCTGTTCTGTCTGCATATGTTTCTAATAGCATGTCGCTAATTTCCAAATAATAAATCCCCAACCACTAAACTATGCGATAAATGGTGAGCTAGGGTCAAACCATAGAGAGCTGAGATGCAAATGCTATTTCAAATGTTGTAATAAACGAAAACAAAACACCCTGAAATAATGAAGACGAGATAGCTAATATGCAATGAACATAACCAAAAAGATAAACATAAATCAAATATACTAAAGTCTAATAACAATGGTAAATAAATGGGCTGGAGATATCTTTAGGATTCCAGGATGTTCATTAATCCTTGAATCTAAACAAAAGGGTACTCTCATCATGGTATTAGCCTATGGACTCAATTAAGCTCTCAAACCCTTAATTTATTTAAAATAGGCAAAACTAATAGGCTCTAGAAATGCCCCGATCTCCACGATAACTTAGAATAGGCTCTCCAAGTTTAATAGATAAGATGCATTAGGCACTAGGAAATAACTCAGGCCACCTACTCATAAGCTTGGAAGGTGTAACCTAAAGGTATGGGATTCTAGAGTAGTTGATTAAGTATCCTAAAAAATGTAACTAACCTATTGCTACTTCCAGGAATCACTATGGACTATTACATATCACAACCTTAACCCTAACCTTCGGATTAGAAAGTTACCTAAAGGTTGATTAAACCTATATGCAATTCCTTATTCATGACATTTATACTAAATCCCAAACCAACCTAGACCCACAAGCACTAATTTAAGACAAATTCAGCTCCATTCTCACAATTTCCATTCCTTCGTCCTTATAATATCTCCAAACCCCTAAGTGCTCTAGCCACACAAGTTCATATTAAGCACAACTGATATTAAATAAATAAAACCCATACTCAATTAAATAAACCAAGGCTGGAAATTATAAACGAAGTGATAAAAACTGAAATTCAACACTAACTCAATATAAGTCAAATCTCTTTATGCTAAAAATGACTAATCATAACCCAAATTACAAACTTTAAACTAATTGCATCAAAATGAAAATTCTAGCACACACAACTTGCATAAAAACCAGAATTAATTGATCATGAATCTAAGAACTTGCATAAATCTTAACTATTAAGCATAAATTAATCAAGAGAATCATAAATAAGTAAAAACCCATAATATAATCCATTAAACATTTGAATGCCCAACAAATTCAGATCTGAAAAAGCACATAAATAAACTCAAAAAACCAAGATTAAGGCTAGAAAATTAAAGGAATAAACATCCATTGATATAACATAAAGGTTTCTTACAAAAATTTGATAAAGTTCAACTACAAAATTCATCAAACATTCATTCTAAATATTCTAGAACTTGTAAAAATGTGATTAACAATAAGAAAGCTTTAAACTAACTGAATAAATATGAAAATAAAGCATTGAAACTGAAAGAGATTAGCTAAGCTTATGGAAAATAACAAAAACTTCTCTATTGGTTCCTCCTCTCTTCTTGGAGCTTTCCAAAAATGGTAGATTTTAAGAGTCTCTCTCTCTCTTCTTGGATTTTTTCTAAAAGTGGTAGAATAGAGGCTACACTTCTAGGTCCTCCTCTCTTTTATTTTGAAGTATGTTCCATTTAGGGTAAAACTTAGGATTTTCCTTTGCCTCAAAAGTCCAAAAACCCCCTCCAAAACTTAAGTTCGAAAGGTCGCTCGTGTCTATCTACGCGCAGGCCACAATTATGGCCTTTAGTCCATGGTTATGGCTAGTTTATCTGCTCTCTGTCACGATCCTCACCGACTCCCTATGATCATGATCTTATGCTCAAGCTTTTGTCACGATCATGGCCCTGGTTTATTTCTCATATCTTCTCTAATTCTCCTTCTAATGACCTTGATGGTTTGTCCTCTATGGATGGCTCTCCAAAGCTTGTCAAACTTCTTCCTTTATCTATATGTAAGCACAAGATGAACACAAATTGAGTATTTAAACACAACAATATGATTGAAATGACATTGAAATGCATAAGAAAATATAAGATGATTCATTCCTATCAGTTTCTATCGTCACAAAATAGTCCCTTTATAATGAAAAACTAGGTTAAAAATGGGACAGGTGGTATGTCATGGACATGTATTGATGTGTCATGCCCTGAAACAATTGTCATAGGTGTGACTTAGATCTCACGGCCATGACAACTTTTTCATGGCCATGATATACATCTTATGACCTTGATTTTTTTCATTCTCACATCTTATAGCCATGATTTTTTTCATTTTTCATTATTTGTCATTTTCTTGTTTCATCTCCATTGTAATCCTTCTCCTTCTTGCTCCATGAAGAAAATAGAGTATGAATCTCGAGAAGATGACTCAATAAGTATGCTTTCGACTCATTTTAGCTATTATGCTTCCAAATTGTACCTAAGATCTGACATAAACTAAAGTGAGCATCTTAAGCATTTTAAAGCATTAATCACTAAGTATCAAAGATCAAATGCATCAACAATTAAGCACATATCAAGTTTCCCCACACTTAGCTTTTGATCTTGCTCAGACAAATTATCAAAATCAAAGTCACAAACCAAAACACTTACTCATTTTTCATATTTCCTAAGAATAGATAATCATAAATAAAGATGAATGACTTTCAAAAACTATAGTAGGAACTCAACATTCAAAGCTTCTACTCATAATCAATCAGCATTCATCACCTTTAGAAACTGAGCACTATAGAGGCAGACTTAGATAAAATGTGTTTAAATAAGATAGATCCATAGGTACACTCAAAGACCATTCATGATAATAACAATCCACAACTTTGCATATATTTCATTACTCCACCACTAGGATTCACATGCATAATCATGAATCAAAGGACTTTTCAAGGTTGTAATATGGGCAAGTGTAAGGTGAGATGTATTTGGTAATGTAGTAAAAAAATCCATCAAAGCTAAAGAAACAAAAGTAACACTTAATGCAACATCAAGCACAAAAAATAACATTCATTCAACATTAGGTACCATCAGTTATGATGAATGCAAAAACTATGTTTCACAACTCAAACTCAAGCTATCACACCATAAATCACATAAAGCATAACCAACTAAAAGGAATCACCCATACAATTAATGATAATATATTAAAACTACACAAAGTGATCCTTTAAAGCCACATCTACCTCATATGTATCATATTCAAATTGCCCATTCAATACAACTTTAGGAGGAGACACTAATCATAATCAACTTTGCAAATCATATGTATTTTCCTCCATGATACTTTTATTTAAACATTTTATTTTCTTTTCTATTTAATTTTCTTCTTTTTTCTTTATTTATTTTTCTTTTCATTTAAAAATTGAAAGAAGCTACACCAACATAGGAATTTCATTGATAAGATGTAAAATAACATCCTAATATTTACAACCATCCCACATATATGCACAAACCCACACATATACTCTTGTACATCCACAATCGTTAACAATCAACAAATTCTCCTTTAGTTTTAAGACTTAGGTAGGACATTTGGTTCAGTTTAAAACATGTAATGTGGTTAACATAAAAAGAAAATGCAAATAAAGCTTAAGGGAGTTTAAAAAAGGAAAATTCATATAAATAGGTAGGCTATTTGGCTAATGTAGCTCTTAAACAACAAAGAATGCCTAATCATTTTCATGCTAGTGCATGTGATAAAAATGTGATCTTTAATAGAAAATCAAAGCAAAATTAGGATGTAAATCTTATGAAGGTCACATATAACAAAAGATAATAGGACTGATATAGATGTGTTAGTCTAATAAGGCTCAAAATCTCACTGGCTTTTCTTTATCACTAGTCATTACTCTTCTAAAGATAATGCACATTAACTAATCACAAAAGAAAAAAGTACGTGCTAAAGTTACCGTGGATTTTCTATTTAATTCACACTTTAATTATGACTATATAGTTTTCAAAGCCATAGCAAACGAGAAAATTCTTTTTTTTTTTTTTGATTTTCAAAATTGCCTAAGAAGCCGCATAAGCAAAAATTAAACTAAAAGTATGCACAAAAACTAGGATCCCCATCCCAACACTTGAAACTTACATTGTCCCCAATGTAACTTCAATGTAGGAAATGGAGTATTTAACGAAAATAACAATTATGAAATTGTAAATAAATATAAATAAACTTCCCTTGGGTTTCCTCCCTTCATACTCTCCATAATGTCTTGTCGATCTCTAAATCAAATTGTACAGGTTCTCTATGAGGGGATCTGATCACTACTATACACCAATAATAAAAAACTTTTAAAGATTAACAAATAACTAAAAGAAATGATTATAAACAAATATATACACAAAAACACCAACTAAAATCAAAAACAAAAATGAAATCATCTCTCTCCTTGAACTATTGGTCATAGATTAACAACAAGCTCTGTTAATATCATTTTTTCTTTAGGTTGTGTTTAATTAAGATACGATCGTTAATTAAACCTAACTATCAAATAACCTAGAATACACTCTCTATATTTAATTGGGCAGCTGCATTTTGAAATGGAAAACAGATCAATATAAGCAACAACCACACAAGCTCAGGTCATTTAACCTAGATTAAGTTATCTCTAATGATTCGAAACCATTAGTTGCCACAAATGAATCTCAATATAACAATTACGAATTATATTGAATATTCGAGCAATGAATCCAATTACATCGATTACAAATTATATTAATGATTCTAGAAATAGGTTCACAATATAAACTATCTAGAGATAATGAGAATATGATTATCCATACATGAATACCCAATCCAAATAAGAAAAAGATAATCTAAATAATTCCGATAGAGAGATTCAACATTACACAAAGATAAGATAAGCTTAACCATGCATTCTAGGTGTCGATTTCAACTTTGAGCTAGTGTCGGGAAGTTAGGTTTCCATCTTCTCCACAAGTTTCCAAGAAGTAGCTTCTTCCACCTCCATTCTTGTTAAAAACAAAAGATAAACCAAAGAGAAAATGAAGAAAAACCTAGTCTATCTACGTATGTTTCTACCATCACAAAAAGTCCTTTTATAATGAAAAACTAGGCTAAAAATGGGACAAGTGCCAAGTCACACTGTAACATCCCCTCACTTATGGGAAGGGTATTTTGGTCATTTTGGATTGGGTTAGGATTATTGAAAGTGTTTTTGA
>JANZXR010004606.1:0-16993 GCA_027575705.1 Erythroxylum echinodendron
GTTAGGAGCCAAAAAGACCAAAAAGCCCCTCCTTATAAGACTTAACTTTTAACCTCTTTAGTGATCTTCCTAAAATGCCCCTACAAGAACATGTTCTTTCAATTCTAATTAACACCATAAGCTTTTCTAATTTAATCTTAATCTCTCCTTTTAATAACCTCAATCCTAAAAAAAATAAAAAAATAAAAAAAATTCTAAACCCAAAAACATTGTAATTAAAACCTAATCACAATCAAATTAGTCGAAAATAAAAAAAAGAATTTAGCACAATCTTGTTAGTAAGAAAAGAATCGAGGTCCAACAGCTAAGGCCCTATCCGGAACGACCTCGCGTGGAAGTGGCACTAACTATAATATTTGAAGATCATAATTTTGTCACGAGAGGAAACTGTGGAGTCAAGCCAGCGACCCTAAACAAAGGCATTTCTTAGGAGGAAACCCAAGGGAAGTAAATTTCTTTTCTTTTAAATTTACACATTTAATTTTTATATTCATGTGTGTTTATATATTAGTTTGTTTCTTGTTTATTTTTAAGTTTTCAATTAAAATGAGAGAAAGAATAAAATAAACAAAACTAAACATTTTCTCTTTTTTGTTACTTCTAGGACTACATAGTCATGAGTAGAGAATGAATTGAATAAAGAATTTCATGGTAACCTTAGCATGTACTTTTGCTCTTACGATTGGTCAATGTGCATTATCTTTAGAAGAGTAGCGACTAGTGGTAGACAAAGCCAATGAGATTTTGAACCTTTATAGACTGACACATCCATATCAGTCTCATTTTCTTTATTTATGTGCAACCTTCATGATATGTACATCCTAGCTTTGCCTTAATTTTCCATTTGAGACTACATTTTTATCATATGCATTAATGTGGAAATGATTAGGAATTCTTTGTTTTGAACTACACTAGCCAAATATCCTACCCTATTGATATGATTTCTCCCTTGTTAAGCCCCCCTGAGCTTTATTTACCTATTCTTTATCTACTAACCACGTTACATGCTTTTAAACTTAACCAAATGTCATACCCAAGCCATAAAGCTAGTAGAGCATTTATGATTATTGAGTTTGTGGATATACAAAAAATATAAGTGTAGGGGTGTATATATGTGTTGGTTGGTTATAATGTTAGGAGTTATTTTATGTCTTATCATTGAAATTTTTATGTTGATGTAGTTTCTTTTTAATTTCATAAAAAGGAAAAGAAAAAGAAGAAAAATGTTTAAATATAAGTTTCTAGGAGGAACTGCATATGTGTTGAAAAGTTGTTTATGATTAATGCAACCTCCTAAAGTTATATTGAATGGGTTATTTGAGTATGTTGAATATGAGGTAGATGTTGGCTTAGATGGTTCACTCTTTCTGGTTTCAACGTATTATCATCAATTGTATGAGTGATCTCTTTAGATTGGCATATGCTTAATGTTGCTTAAGAGTGAGAGCTTGAGTTTGAGCTGTGAAACTTGTTTTTGCATTCATCATAGTTGATGTATATAATTATGAGTAACTGTTGGGTTTTCTACTTGATATTACATTAAGTGTTGCTTTTGTTTCACTAGCTTTGATGGCTTTCATTCTACTTGACCTAAATGCATCTCACCTTACCCTTACCCACATTACAACCTTGAAAAGTCATTTTATTCATGATTATGCATGTGAATTTTAGTGGTGGATAAATGAAATGATACGTAAAGTTCTAGAATGACATAATTATGAATGGTATTCAGTGTACCCATGAACATATCTTGTTTAAACTCATTTTCTAAGTCTATCATTAGATTGCTAAGTTTCTAAATGTATTGAATGTTGATTGATCATGAGTAAAAGCTGAGACTGTTAAGTTCTTACTATATTTTTGAAAGTCAATCAACTTTGCTTATAATTATGTATTTTTAGGGAATATATGAATTGAGTAAATGTTTTGGGTCTATGAGCTTAAATTTGATGTTTTTCCTAAGGAAGGTCAAAAGTTGTGTTGGGGAAATTCATATGTGCTTAGTTGATTGTATAATTATACCATAACATTTAGCGATTAATGACATAATATTGCTTAAGATACTCACTTTGACTTATATATGATTTTAGGCACAATTCAGAAGAAAAGAAGTTAAAGTGAGTCAAAAGCAATATAATAGGACTATTTTTTGAAGATCGGCATTTGTCGTTATGGAGCAAAAATGGTAAATATTAGAGCAAGTAAAGATAAGAAAATCAAGATGACGCAACAAAGCTCATGGATTGCTGAATAAAAAATCACTTACAGTTGTACATGAAAATTTCATGTGAGAGCCCATGTAATAAGAATTTAATGGCTGCATGGTTGAACAAAAATGACAAGGCTACATGATGAGGAAGTATCTAAATACAGTGCAGCAGGTGGAAGAATGGAGAGTAAAACGCAGCAGACATTAAGCAAAAACGGCAATAGATGGAAAGCAAGGAGTAACTGGAAAATGAAAATGCACAAGCCAAGAAACGTTGGAGAAAAATGGCAGTAAACGTGGAAGAGAATGCTAGTAGTAAAACACAAAGCAAGGAGACTAAACCCACGTGCAAGAGGCTATTGGAAGAAGGAGCAAAACACAGCAGTAGTAGGAAGCAACAAAGACCAAAGCAACATAGCAGATGGGATATTAAAATACAAATGTTTGGGGCATAGGTTTAAGAAAAATGTTGCTAGAAAAGGTTTTGCGTGTTGTGTTTTTAAAAAATAGTGAGTGAAGAGAGGTGCTGGAGAGGTGGTCTTCAATGAAGGCTCTTTTGGGGAGCTGAAGCAAAATTATTTTGGGAGCTCTTGGTTTTAATAAAGAGAAGGGGCAAAGCTCTCAACCTTGGGAGACCCATGGGGGGTAGCTTTCCCGATGCTGGTTTGGAGGAGTCCTCGACATCGATGACCAAAGATTAGTGTATTTCTCTTTGTATTTTTTATTTTCTTTATCTCTTTATAAATTGATTGTTTTTTCTGATGCGTGTGGATTTGGACTTTGTGCATGGATAATCGTATTCTCGTTATCGTTTAATTATTTTTGTAAGAACCCATTGGATATTATGAGAAGGTGATTTTAATGTGTTCATTGGATCATTTTATTATAAACCCATTGGTAGAATATTCAACGTAATTTTTAATTGTTATGTTGAATTTCATTTGTAGTGACTAATGGTTCATAATCATTAGGGATAACATAACCTAGGTTAAATGACGCATCGTATATGATTATTTCCTTGAATAATCAGTTTTCTTAATTTGTAATGCTACTATCCAATTAAATCTAGAGATCATATCCTAGGTTATTAGGTGCTTAGCTTTAATTAAAGATCGTATTTTGATTAAACAATACTTAAGGGAAAATTCAAGTTAATTATTAACCTATGATTAATAGATTCTAAGAGAGGTTTGAGAATAACAAATCATTGAAAAATGTTTAATTAGGGTGTAGGCTGAGATTAAACTAAAGAACTAGGTCTCTACCGAATTCCCCACTTTTAACATTTTTTTACATGTTTTCTTTAAATTGCTTTTCTTAGTTATTTTTGTCTTTATTTTATTTTCTTATTTTTAAAACTAAACCACCCCTGAAAAAACTAAATACTGATTAATTTCATTTCATAAACTTTACACACACTCTCTATGGGATCGACCTAGACTCATCACTGCTACAGTAGTAGGTCTAGTTTATTTTGACTGGCGTTATGACCCACTGTCAATGTTTTCAACATATACTCTTCATTTTACGCATTTTCTTATCTCCTCTTTCTCTAATCCTTGCCCTTCTTTCTCTATGAAGACAAGTGAATGTGAATCTTAAAAAGACAGCTCAAATATAGTGCTTATGACTCACTTTAGCTCTTTCACTCCTGAATCGTACCTGAAACCAAATATGAACAAAAGTAAATGCCTTAGCATTTCATATCATTAAACACTAAGTGTTATAGAATAAATGTGTAATAAATTAAGCACATATCCCACACTTAGATTTTAATCATCCTCAAGAAAAACGTCATAATCAAAAGTATAGACCTAAAAACACTTACACATTTTCCATATTTTCCAAGAGTATATAGTCATAAGCAAAGATGAATACCTTGCAAAAAGCATAGCACTAATTCAACATTGAACGCTTTTACTCATCATCAATCGACATTCGTCATCTTTAGAAACTGAGCAATCTAGAGGTATACTTGGAAAATATGTTTAAATAAGATGTATTTATGGGTGCACTCAAATATCATTCACAATCAAGATATTCCACAACTTTACAAATTATTTCATTTCTCCACCATTAAGGATCACATGCAAAATCATGAATCAAACAACTTTTTAGGGTTGTAATGTGGGCAAAGGTTAAAGTGAGTTGTATTTGGGTAAAGTATCACAAAAGCCATCAAAGCTAAAGAAACAATTAACACTCAGGTGGCACAAAAGCCATCAAAGCTGAAGAAAAAAATTAACACTCAATGCAACATCAGGAGCAAAAACTAACATTCATTCAAAACTAGGTGCTATCAATTATGATGAATGCAAAAACTATGTTTCATAGCTCAAACTCAAGCTCTTATACAAAAAACACATCAAGCATATATCACTCACAAAAGTTAATCATAAACAAGACTTTGTAACTATAGGGATTAAAAAAAATCTACCTCATATGCATTATACTCAAGTCACCCATTCCATACAAGTTTTAGAGGAGACATTAATCATAAATAACTTTGCAAAACAATTGCATTTCCTCCTTGATAATTTTATTTCATCATATTTTTTCTTTCGTTTCTTTTCTTTTTCTTTTTCTTTTTTATTTTTTATATAAATATTGAAAGAAGCTACATCAATATGGGAGATTAATTGATAAGCCATAAAATAGCATCCCAACAATTATAACTATCCCACTCATATGCATACCTTCAAACTTAAAACTTTATGTATCCACAAACTTAGATGCTCCATTAGCTTTATGGCTTGGGTAGGACATGTAATTAAGTTTAAGAGCATGTAATGTGGTTAGTATAAAAAGAAAGGCTGATAGAGCTAAAGGGGTGCTTGATAAAGGAAAATTCATATAAATGAATAGGCTATTTGTTTAATTTAGCTTGGAAAAACAAAGAATGGTTTATCATTTTCATGTTAATGCATGTGATAAAATTATGTTCTTGAATAAAAAATCAAACCAAAGTTAGGATGTCATAAAGTTCACACATAAACAAAAGAAAATGAGACTAATATGAATCTATCAGTCTATAAAGGCTCAAAATCCCACTGGCTTTTGTCTACCTCTAGTCCCTACTCTTCTAAAGATAATGCACATTAACCAATCATAAAGGTAAAAGTACATACTAAAGTTATTGTAGATTCTTCTAGTCAATTCATTCTCCAGTTATGACTATATAGTCCTAGAAGTAATAGAAAAAGAGAAATTATTTGTTTGTTTGTTTATTCTCTTTCTCATTTTTGGTTGAAAACTTTAAAAAAAGTAAAAACAAACAAACTTTAAAACATACGCGCATATAAGAAAGAAATGTGAAAATGTAAAGAAAAGAAATAAACTTCCCTTGGGTTGCCACCCAAGAAGTACCTTTGTTTATTATCGTTGGCTCGACTTCTTGTTTTCTCCTCACATGACACAATTATAATCTTTGGGTGTAAAAATTTGCATTTCCTCTACGTGAGGTTGTTCAGGATAGGGCCTAAGTTAATGATCATTCACCTCCAACATCTTCCCTTTCTTCGAAATCTTAATCTTTATTGAGTCTTTGCTCTCTAGAAACATCTCAAATGTCTCTTTAGCTTTTTCCTCCTTATTTAATTCCTCCAATTTGCCATGTAAAGGGGAAGGGTTAATATTAACAATAATAAGGGACTCAGCATTTACCTCTAAGCTAAATGCTATATCCATATCTCCATCTCCTCCTCCACTTCTTCAACACAAGTAATTCCACAAGTAGTTCTCTCAAGGTTCTCAAGCTCCTCTTCACTCTGTAAGGTCTCTACACTAACATCCCTTGGGTGCACCTTAGGTTGAGATAATTGCATTTCTTCTCTTTGTGATTATAGGCGGTCGAGAGCTTCTATCATTTGACCCATTTGGTTTACTACATTCTGAAGTCTAGACATCGTATCTTAGTGGACTTGCCTCATTTCCTACTGGAACTGCTGTATACTCTATTGAAATTGTTGTATATTTTGTTGAAGTTGAATGTTTTTAGCAGTCATAATGTTAAGAAAGTCTTCTAGAGACGTGCCTGAGTTTTACTGCCTCTCCAAATCATAGATGCTAAATCTGATATCTTACAAAAATTGCCTTTCCTTTTATTGAAATTGCAAAGTGTTAGCAATGACAACATTAACTAATTATTCCAAAGATGGACCTAAGTCGCAATAAGAAACTTCTGATCCATGCGGGAATTGTTATGTATCCTGCAAACTATCAAAGAAGTAATTTTTTCGGTTATTCTGTCTATAACTAAAGTTAGTATGATCACTCTAATATGAGCTATAGGAATGGGAATATGAGTAATAGGAAAAATTATTTCATTCTATTTATTTTTAAATTTTTAATTAATATTTTAACAAAAAATAGTAATCAAAAAGTGAAAAGATCAAAAAATAACTACTTATAAACAAATATGTACACAACACCAATTAAAATTAAGAACAAAAATTAAAACATCACACTCCTTAGCAATAGCGCCAAAATTGATGTAACACATCGTAACGCTAAAATAAACTAGACCTACGACTACTGAAGTGGTGAGTCTAGGTAAATTCTACAAAGAGTGTTCGGTTAGGTTTTGAAATGAAAATTATTGGTGTTTAGGTTATGGGGGTTTTGGTTGAGTTCCAAATAAGAAAATAAAATGAAATTAAACTAACAAAAACAAATTAAAGAAAATAATTGAAAATTATGACAATGATGAATTCAATAGGGGTCCAGTTCTATGATCAATCTTAGCCTAGACATGATTAAACACGTCCCATCATTATAATGTTTTCACACCTCTCCTCGAATTATTAATCGTGGACTAACAACAAGTTCTTCTAATCTTAGTTTTCCCTTAAGTGTTGTTTAATTAAAAGACACCTAACCACCGAATAACCTAGGATATGATTGATAGTTGTGATTTGCAATTTGTTAAGTATTTAATGTTAATTTAAGTGTTTAGTGTGTATTTAGGTTTCAATTGTGTTAGTTTATGTGTTTAATTGTTTTTATGGGTTATTATGAGTCTTTGAGCTTAAATGATATATTTTTAAGGTACCTTGCTGGGCTTGTTAGTGTGTCAGGGTAAATGGTGAAAAACAGAGAAGTTTTAAAGAGTTTCGGGCTAAAAACACAGCCCATGATCGTGGCATAAAAGGCTACGATCGTGACAGAAAGAGGCGAGTTAACAAGACCCTAGCCACAACCGTGCACTTTGGGCCACAATCGTGCACTTTGGACCACAATTGTGCACTTTGGGCAAGATCATGACAAAGATTTAGACGTTATCCACGATCATGGTAGGTAGGGCCACTATAGTGACCTATGTCGGGCTAATACAAAAACTCAAGTTTCGAGAGATTTTTTTGACCTCGAATTAACTCTAAGGCTTCCCAGATATAATTAAAACATTACAAGATAGAAAGAGCAGCCTTGGATAGAGCTTTTCACATCATCAAATTCAAAAACCTAGAGAGTTATTCAGTGATTTGAGGAAGGAGACAAAGGAAGAGAGACACAAAGATGAAGCTTGACGTGAAGTACTTCCTGGAACAGGTGGTTTCTTGCAGTCGCTGCCTCCACAAGTCCATTCTGACAGTATTTTTTGTTTTAAAATTGGGATCATTATTGAGAATAGCTACTATTGAATGTTGATTTTTTGTCTAAACTCACCTTCAGGATTTTGATTCTTGAGATTTATGAAATATGATTTATGTTTTTATTAATTTATTTTGTGATTCAATGTCTATTCTTAATAAGTCAGCAAAAAACTGAGAGAGTGAGCTAAGTGAATATCATCGAATTAGGCTAACTAGAGTTAGGTAATTTGATAGATAAGAATTGAGTAAAACCAGTGAAATAGTGTAACGAGAGATCGAGCATAGGTTTTCAGTAGGTTATTAGACAATTTAGAACTAATTTAGGTTTTGGGTCAATTGTGAATTGAGATATCACAATTTCATAATTTAAATTAGGGATTATTAATTAGGGTTTAAAGATCATAAATCAAGAGAGCGTAATCTACCCTAAGACCGTCTAGCCAATAATTCGATAATTGTATAATTGATTAGATTTTCATTAATTTCATATTAAAGCCCCCTTGCTCTCAATTGGTAGTTCCTAAGTTAATTCTTGATTGGGCTATGTGATTTACTATTTTGTTTATGTTTTTAAAATTTAATTCTTGATATAGATTGGTTCATTGATTAATTTTCTGCATTGTTTGTTTATTTTATATTGTTGCAATTTAGTTCTGCCTTAGATTTTAGGATTAGATTACCCCTCCTCGTGAGATTAATACCTTAGGTACTATACAAATGACACGTACGCTTAAAATATTGTTGAGGTTAAAATAGCAAAACATAGCATACATAAACATGCGATCAAGCTTCTGGCGTTGTGGCCAGGGAGGCGATAGTTTAGTTCTATAGTTTAAGGCGTAAAATTAGTTTTAATTTTTCTGTTTCTTTTGTTTCATTTTAGAATTCGTGCTCTTGCATGAACACAAAAGTCACAAGAGGTTCAAGTCATGCAGTAAACACATTAGATTTAGATATTGCATGATTAGAACCCTTAGGAAAGCTAAGTAAGAAGAAGAAGAAGAGATAGGAAAATCATCAATGGCCGAGGAGTTTTAAAGAAATATGGATCAGGAAGTGAACCAAGGATGGCAACAGAGGACCCTGATGGGCTTTATGAAGCCAGGGTTCAATCGGCCAAACAAAGGAGTGGCTAGGCCACCTGTTCAAGCGGCCTCATTCGAGATTAAGGTGTCCCTCCTTAATATGCTTCAACAGAACGTGCAATTCTATAAATTGGCAAACAAGGATCTCAACACACACATTGTGAATTTTCTCAAGATTTGTGATACTTTTCAGTATCATCAGATGTCGGATGATGCGGAGAATTAGTCTATTTCCCTTTACACTTAGAGATAGAGAAAAGGCTTGGTATCATTCACTGAGCCTAGCTAACATCATAATATGGGATCAGCCTGCACATGCCTTCCTGGACAAGTGCTTGCTGTTGACAAAGACAACGAAGATTATAAAGGAAATCACTAATTTCCAACAAGATGACGTTAACTCAATTTACGAAGCATGCGAGAGATATAAGGATCTATAAAGGAAGTGCCCACACCATAACTTACCCAAGAAATTTCCTTTGTAGACTTTTTACAATGGAATTAACCTACCAACTAAAGGCACGATTGACGTAGCGTCAGGGGGATCCTTGATGCGGATGACTGTTGATGAAGCAGAGGGGCTGATTAAGGAGATGGCAAGCAATAGTTTCTTTTGGAAAAATGAGCGAGGAAGGTAACCTACTACTTTTAGAGAGAAAAAGGGAATTGTCGCAATCGATCAGATAATTAAGATGCAAGAAAAGATTGACAACCTAATGCAACAATTAAACAGCATGAAGGCATCATCCTCAGCTCAAGTGAAGGTCGTACAGTTGAAGTGTGAGCTCTGTAGTTAAATAGACCATGATACCGTAGAGTGTTACCTAATGAAAGAAGACAATTAGGAGGGGGCATAATATGGATGAGGAGGGGGTAACAATCCCTACTCTAATACTTACAACCCAAGTGGAAGAATCACCCGAACTTCTCCTAGTCGAACAACATTGACGGACAGTTCAGGCCTCAGGTACAATTAGGCTTCTAGAAAGAGGCGAGCTGACAAGACCCTGGCCACGATGCACTTTAGGGTTTTAATCCGAAATTAATGACAATCTAGTCAATTATGCAATTATCGAATTATTGGGTCTAGACGGTCCTAAGGTGGATTACTCTCTCTCGAATTATAATCTTTATACCCTAATTAATAATCCTTAATTTAAATTATAGAATTGTGATCTCTCGATTCACAATTGACCCAAAACCTAAATTAGTTCTAAAACTGTCTAATAACCTACCGGAAACCTATGCTTGATCTCTCATTACACGATTTCACTGATTTGACTCAATTCTTATCTATCAAATTACCTAACTCTCGTTAGCCTAATTCGATGATATTCACTTGGCTCACCCTATTAGTTTATTGCCGAATTATTAAGAACAGATATTGAATTACAAATAACTCAATAAAAATGCAATAAATCAGACTTCATAAATCTCAAGAATCAAAATCCTGAAGGTGAATTTAGATAAAAATTGGCATTCAATAACAACTATTCTTAATAATTATCTTAATTTCATACATCAATAAAATTGAAATAAAAATGGAAAATACTGTCAGAACAGACTCATGGAGGTAGCGACTGCGAGAAACCAACTGTCTAATTCGGCATGACAGGCCACAATCGTGACAGAAAAAGGTGAGCTAACAGGACCCTGGCCACAATCATGCACTTTAGGCCAACATCGTGACAGAAAAGTTTAGGCGTTGGCCACAATTGTGGTAGGTAGGGCCAAGATCGTGACCTGCATCAGACTGATATAGAAACTTGAGTTTTATGAGATTTTTCATACCGTTTTGACCCGAATTAACCCTAGGGCATCCCAGATATAAATAGAACATTACAAGGCAGAAATAGCAGCCTTAGATAGAGCTTTTCGCATAAGCAAATTCAAAACCCCAGAGAGATATTAAGTCATTTGAGGAAGGAGGCGAAGGAAGAGAGACACAGAGACAAAGCTTGACGTAAAGTGCTACTCATAACAGGTGGTTTCTCGCAGTCATTGCCTCCACCAGTCCATTCTGACAGTACTTTATGTTTTTATTTCAATTTTATTGATGTATGAAATTGGTATAATTATTGAGAATAGTTGTTGTTGAATGTCAATTTTTGTCTAAACTCACCTTCGGGATTTTGAATGTCAAATAGTTGTTGTTGAATGTCAAACAGTTGTTGATGATGAATTCGTTGGGAGTCTGGTTATAGGATTAATCTTGGCCTAGACATGATTAAACACATCCCATCATTCTAATGTTTTCTTACCTCTCCTCGAATTATTAATTATGGACAACTAATACACTCTGTTAGTCCCTGTTTTCCTTTAGGTTTTGTTTAATTAAGAGACGCTCATTAATTAAACTTAGCTACCGAATAAACTAGGATATGATCACTATATTCAATTCACTAGCCGCATTACAAAGTGAAAAATGGATCAATATAGGCTGTAATCTCACACATTCAGGTTATCTAACCTAAGTTAAGTTGTTCCTAATGATTCAAGATCATTAGTGGCTACTAACAAAAATCAAATATAACGATTACGAATTATATTCCACGTTCTACCAATAGGTTCGTAATGGAATAATCCAAAAACGTATTAAGATTATCTTTACAAAACTTAATTCAATTAACACAAACAACAATAATAATTTGAAAAAAAGATTCAACATTAACAAGATGAGATAAGCTAAACCAGAACTTGGGTGTCGATATCACCTCCGAACTAGGTCAGGAAAACCTAACCTTTTATAGGTCTCTAAAAGATGAGAGTTCTACCCTTTTCCAACCTTCTGAAACCTTTAAATCATTTTCTCCAACCTTTTATCCTGTTTCTACCATCAAAATGATGTATTTATATTCAAAACTAGGATTTCGGTTGAGCTGATAGCATTTCACAGGCGTGTGTATGTTATTCACGAGTGTGCATATAAGTCACAAAGTGCCTGAAGTGTGGCACCCATGAAAAAAGTCATGGGTGTGACTAATATGCTCATGCTCATGAATTTATGTCATGGTCATAAGGCATTTCTAGCACTCTTCATTCTTGATGTTTTCAACATATACTCGTCATTTTTAGCATATTCTTATCCCTTCTTGCTCTAATCCTTCTCCTTCTTGCTCTATAATGATAAATGAGTGTGAATCTCAAAAAGATGGCTGAAATATAGTGCTTTCAACTTAGTTTAGCTCTTTCACTTTTGAATTGTACCTAAAACTAAATATGAACTAAAATGAATGTCTTAAGCATTTGATATCATTAACCACTATGTGTTATGGAATAAATGCATAATAAATTAAGCACATATCTGCTATTTTTGATAAATGCTTCATTTCTTGCATTTGATGTTACATTAAGGACAATGTAAGTTTTAATTGTGAGGCTAGGGATCTTAATTTTTCTACATATTTTTAGAGAAATTGTTGCTTATATGGCTTTTTAGGCGGTTTTCAAAATTAAACAAACAAAATCAACTATTTCTTTTTTTATTGATTTTAAGAATATATAGTCATAATTAAAGTGCGAATTGACTAGAAAAATCTATGGCAACTTTATCATGTGCTTTTACTCTTATGATTAGTCAGTATGCATTATCTTTAGTATAGAAGTAACTAATGGTATAAAAAAGCCAATGATATTTTAAGCTTTACTAGACTGACACATCTATATCAATCTCATTGTCTTTTGCTTATGTGTGACCTTTATGACATAAAGATCCTGACTTTGCTTTGATTTCTATTCGAGACCATATTTTTACCACATTTTTATCATATGCATTATCATGAAAATGATTAGACATTCTTTCTTTTTACAAGCTACATTATTCAAAAAACCAACCCATTAATATGAATTTTTTGTTGATAAGCCCCTTTGAGCTTTATTAACCTTTTTTTTTGGTATTAACTACATTAAATGCTATTAAACTTAACAAAATGTCCTAACCAAGCCATAAAGGTAGTGGATAATTTTCTAATTGTTGATGATTGTGGGTGTAAAAACGTCTAAGTGTGTGGGTGAGTATATATGTGGGTTGGTTATAGTTATTAGAATGTCATATTATGAATTCCATTTTTAGTTTAGATTCATTTAATTTTTATATAAAAAAATAAAAAAGAGAAAGAAAAGAAAAAGAATAGAAAAAGAAAAAAGAGAAAAAATATATGTTTAAATGAAAGTATCCAAGAAGAAGTGCATATGTTTTGAAAAGTTGTTTATGATTAGTGCCTCCTCCTAAGGTTGTATTGAATGGGTGATTTGAGTATGTTGAATATAATATGGATGTTTTCTTGGAAGTTTCACTCCTAGTAGTTCAACATTGTAACACCCCACTACTATAGAGTATATACCAAAACATCCAGATGACATTCAGGTACATATCCTATGATAATGGCATGTTACAACAACCATGTTCTTATATGGCATCATAAAGAATAACACAATACTTAAAAACTCAACTACTTCTCTTCATTTCATTACAAACATGATCTACACTATAGTGATTAAAACAAATATTCACATTACCAAAACATTTGAAAGTTTACAAGCTTTTATACAAAAGTTCTACATGAAATAAGAAAACTACATAAAACAATCTACTCTTCCTCAAACGTCAGTTGACAGACCTTTGAGTTGTTTCTTAATCCAAAATTGTTCTTCTAGAGTAACTTAGGAACTAGGTCTCCTCTCTTATACCTGAAAAGCAAAATTGCAATTTTGATGAGTTTTGTGAACACAGTAAGCCAACTATCACCGATGGACTCACTCACTTCAAATACACTAATATGTCACATATAACAAAATTCACAAAATTCCTCATCTCAATAAGTCATAATAAATGTCACACATTTCATATACTCTTTCAGATCTTATATATCCCAATCAATCGCATTAAGATCAATTACTCAAATGTAACATATCACTTTATCATCACAATTTCAAAAAAGGATTCTTAATCATATAATTCATAATCATAAATGCACAAATGCAGATGCATATGAGACTCCACTTTCATTATTATTTATTTTAACCGAGTGCCTTTCAAATATAGACACAGATATTGTCCCGTATAGGGCTCATCTAGATATAGAAATCACGGAGTCAGGCTTTATGTGCAGAATTCTGAGCTTAAAGCTCTTTCAGACTGGTCACTTTGGTCACAATGCCTTTATCTGATCATGGATTTAATGTAATGCATCAAATCACAGAATATGTCATGAATAACATTTAGTTATGATGTACAGATAGACTCTCATATTCATCGAACCTAAGTCCAATATTTAACAATTATGTTAAGTATTCAGATATCTTTCAGAATTCAAAAGCAAATAGAACACTTCTAACATATTCCCAAATATCAATCTCCTCAGACTATTAATGTACAGAATTATCACAATCACAATCAGATCATTAACATTTCAATAACTGGAAGTTAAACATAAATAAATTAATTCTAGTGAGAACATCTAGGTTACTCAAAGTAAGCTCCAATTTACATTATTGCCTAGATAGTCCAGCAATGTTAGGATGATGGCGTTCAACTTGAGTGTCTATAGATCATACAATTCACATAGAATTTATATTACAAAGTTGATCAATCAAATACATATTCAATCATGCACATATTTATGTGCCATATGCAATGAATGCTCAATGACGTTCTAGGGTATATAACCTTATTCAAATTTCTTAACCAATCAATATCATACTTTGATCCTACCATTTTGCAATAAGGTTTGTATCTTTAAATTAGCTTGATTTACTCCAAATTCATCAATCATACTTGATACTTATCCTTGAACATTTCCATGATCTAAAATCTTCATATAATATACACAAAATTGGTACTTTACTTCTAAAATTTTAGCAAGCTAAGTCTATACATTCACCAAAATTTTTCGAGCAACATATACTCATACATTCACCCAATTCTCATTCATAAATACCCTATGTTCCTCAATACTCATTCATCCATACCTTATACATGTTATTCATGTCCTAAATATAATATTTGTGTCAAATGAACTCATTTATTCCTTTAACAAATCATAATTTCCAGATTTGAACTCATCACATCAAAACAGTCCATTCTTTAGAGTATGACATCAATTAACTACATAATATCAAGATCTTATCCAATTAATCAAGAAACAATATAGGCTCACTCCTAACCTTAATCAAGTCCAAACATACTAATTTATAGTGAAATTTCCCAGCTGGTTCAACATGTACACAAGGTTGAAATAAAATTCCAGAAATTGTCATTAATATTACTAATCTGTGTAACTTTTCTACCTTCAATACCTCACAAATTTAACAAGCTTAAAGACATCAATAACATCTGAAATTTTCCAGATTTCATGTCCCTTAAGGTTACTTCATTTTAGGTCAATTAAACTTCCAAATTGGTTACACTAAGGCTTACAAAATTCTACTCACTTATGTCATTAACATTCATTCTTTTACAACACACCTACAACTCAAATTTTTCTATATTTGAAAACACCTTAATAACACCTATCTTTAGCATGAATTCTTCATCAATTATACTTAAATTCTCAACTTAAATCATCCATACAACAATCCAAAAACTGTCATTTTCGTATATGTAAAAACAAACTAGAAAAGTATCCATTCATTAGTTTTCCAGATTTTATCATCTTTATACCAAATTCCAAAACATCTACTTATTAGTTCATCAATTATACCCTAATTAGACCATAATTATACTTTAATTCCTCATCAATATCATCCCCAATTCCAGTTAAAATTTATTCAATTGATAGCTCACAAATCATTGTCTTTCATATATCAAAAATCAAACTAGAAACTACCTTACATTATCATGCATATAGTTCTAGTTATTTGTTGATGGTAAAACCTATCTACTTATTTTGCGATCAAAAACTGCAAATAAACGAGTCGTGACTTATAGTTAGAAAGAGCAGATATCGATCCCACTAGAATTGATGCCCAGACGTCACTTAATTTAGATAAAACTTTCTTTTAGAAATGAAATTGTTTAATGCAATTAATCTGGAAAAGTAAATTAACATTAAAATACTAACACAAAGCAATAGACAATACCAAAGTATAGAAAAATCAAAATTCAAGAATCTAACTACTAGAGATTACTTTTTTTCCTATTTTGTCTCCCTCCTATTTTATTAATTAAATTGTGTCTGACCCTAGATTTTCGAATGTATTAATTACCCTCTCTCAAGGTATAATTAATTGTCCCTAATCAAATTAAAGGGAATTAATTCGACGATCTCTCAACCTACCTAATGACTCTAATGATTCAACTAGTTATTAAACTATCCTATGGGTGATCAATTGAATTCACCGAGATCTCTCTTCTAACTAATCAATTGACATGATAATTGTATGTCTCTAGGCTGCTAACTCTCGTTGTACAATCTACACAAATAATCTTACTCACTCTCTCGATTTGTTGCAAGATAACAAATAAAATCAACAATCATCAAAGACACTTTCATTCAATTCAACAAAATAGGAGTTTTAACAGAATAATTCAAAAGCAATCCCTAAAACTAAATCAGCCACTCATGGTCTCCATAACATCATCAACATTCAAATAAACCATTTTACAAAGAATGGAAGAAGTAAATTTGATAGAAAATTGAATAAATAAACTCCTTCTCCTCTTTGCCAAAATTTGGAAATTTTGATGTTGATGTGCTATTTTTCCTAATCTTAATGATGATCCTTGACTTCAATCCTTCCTCAAGGCTCTAAATATGTGTTCTTCACCCAATGATGATGTTTCTACATAAGCATTTTTTCTCCTTTGATGATGGAAGCTTAATTATGTTTTAATAATCAAAAAACACTAAGTCTAATGAAGCCCCGTATATTGTCTCGGATTGTAATTCCCTTGATCATGGGAATTGACATGAATCCCACAATCGTAGGAATTTGCAACAGATAGATTCCTCTTGTCGTCTCCTCTTTGATCTCTAGCTCAATCTCCAAGTTGCTCCATCTTCCTTCCTATATAAAAATGGTTAATTCTTCCCCTAAATTAACATCAAACATAAAAGAACAACAATAGAAATCAAACTAAATGAAAACATACAAAATGAATCCTAAAC
>JANZXR010004665.1:0-16984 GCA_027575705.1 Erythroxylum echinodendron
CGCGGGTCGAACATGGTCCACCCGTGGCTCGCCAACTAGGGCCAAAAATGGGGCCGAACAGGGCAGGCCGGGCTAAAATTGTCATCCCTACGTGTAGGGCACTTGCCTGACATGTCCTGAGGTTCTTTAGGTGTGACACGTGCACTGCACGTGCCATCCGAACACGCATACTTATGATGTCATCATGATGTCAAGTTAACGTCATCACACAACAACATGCTGAAGTCAACGCTACAATACAACTGACGTCAACGCAACAATCAACTTAGAAAAAAAAGTCAAAAATTTTAGAATTCTCGTAATGATGCCTCGGGTTGTTTTGGGTCAATTTCCAGGTTCGAAGAATTCATAAAGTGAATTTTTAAAATTTTTATGGATGTATTAGATTGGTAATTTAACTCTAGAAAAAAGGTATTAACGCATTCTTAATTATTTTTTGAGTGAATTTTTGTGCTATAAACGTGACATGAGGGAGATACTTGAGGTTATCGTGTCTTGTGTGGTAGGTTCAATGTTTGACAATGCACTATAGTTGCTCAGATTGAGATTTTTTGCAACGAAAGTCTCAAATAAAGTTTACTGATAATGTCTTCAACACTAGTATATGATAATTAGAATGTGCATTCGAGTTTTGCATTTATTGATGGTACATTGTCACATAATGTATGCCTATAAAGAATGTAAGGATAACATACAAGTGTATATCTTGTGTTTGTGGACCTTTTGGGTACTAATAAGAATGTAATCACTACAATGGCCTTTTGAGTCAATATTTTGAATTGTTCTACTTGCATCTTAGGTCTGGTCTTATGTTCAGTTATTTTTCCCACAGGTGTTGACTTACATAGGATTTTGAGATGTGCATAAAGGCATTAGGTGAAGGAAAGTCATCGCTTAAATGATCTATTTGCCCATAAGTGATAGTACCATGAGAGTTATTGGTGTGTACTCTAATCATTTTTAAGTGGAGGTCTGGTTGTATGTATTATGTATTCGACCCATAGGTGTTTCATAATATATGTAATCGAATTCTCAATAAAGATACTATTTTAAGGCTTTAAGTATTGCTGTTATCCTGCATTTGTGCTGATCTTTGTAATGTCATTTTGCAGCCACCTTTTCTATCAACAACAACAATGTCACCATTGAAACCCTGACTGATTTTAATTTTAAGTAGTGGAAGAAGGATGTAGAGTTTGTCTTAGAGATGGCGGCAGATATCAATTTGACCATGTTGACAGATAAACCATCTCCATCAACTCAAAAGCTGACAAAGTAGCTTTTGCAATATGGGAGCATCCAAAAAGAATGTGCTATTTGACCATTGAGAGGTTAATCCCAGATCATCTTCTGAATGGACTACTGGAGCGAAGGAGTTTTTGGATAATGTTTCCTAGAGGTACAAGGTCTTGTCCAATGCAAAGATAAGTACTTTGTGTAGAGAATTATTCTCCATGAGATATACTGGAGAAGGGAGAGTACGAGACTACATTATCAAGATGGTCCATATTGAAGATTCCAATTCATGATGCAGTGATAGCACACCAAGCTCTAAATTTTGGTATGTTAGTCACTTCTTATATTTCACAGGATGAGGCTTGGGATATCAGTATCTTAATTTTCCAATGTGTTACAGAGGAGGAGAAATTGAAGAAGACTCCTCATACCACTTTTTTTGCAGCCAAAGTAAAAGGAAAGGCCAAGCCGCAAAAGTTCAAAGGCAAGAAATCCAAAACCTCTTTGCATTTACAAGCTGGTCAGTCTAGTATAGCAAAGGGTCTGTAAGATTTTAAGAATATGTAGTGCTTTTTCTATAAGGAGAAGGGGCATAAAAAATCTTACTGCCAGAAATATAGAATCTGAAAAGTCAAATAGGAACTATTAGGTAACTCCTTGGCTTATATGATTCATGAATCTAATATTGCTATAGCCACATCTAGTTCTTGGTAGCTAGATAGCGGAGCATCTAATCATGTTTCTTCCACAATGCAGGGGTTTAGATCAAGGAGAAAGCCAAATAAAGAGGAGAAGAAATTAATGGTTGGTAATAATGAAGAATTTAGTGTTTTGTATGTAGGAGATGTATGTTTAAACCAAGATATAAGGTTTATACTTGAATTACGCGACACATTTTATATACCGTCTTTTAAACATAATCTAATCTCTGTATCAATGTTAGGCAAAGAAGGTTGTCGTTTTATCATTGATACTTCAGTTATAAATTTATCTTTCAATGCAAAACATATTAGAACTACCTTCTTGTCATATGAATTATATAGAATTTGTCTTACCTCTCATGAAATGCATGCTTCTTCATATATTGCTGAACCTGTTACTTGAAAGAGACCTATGATAAAGGAAATGTCGTACATGTTGTGGCATAAATTCTTAGGCCACATTTTCATAGATAGAGTTAAGAGATTGATAAAGGAAAACATTCTTCCAACTCTAGATTTTGATTATTTGGAGATATGTGTTGACTGTTGCAGAGGTAAGTTGACCAAAATAAAGAAAAAAAAGATCAACTTCAGCTTTTGGTTTATTGGATCTCATATATACAGATATTAGTGGACCTTAGATAACAACATTATGCAATTTTAGATATTTTCTATATTTATTGATGATTATTTCCATTACAGTTATGTGTTCTTGTATAAGGAAAAGTCTGAAGTTCTTGATAAATTCAAGATCTTTAAGACTGTGGTAAAGAACTAATTGGAAAAATCCATCAAGATTGTCAGATTTGACCATGGAGGAGAGTATTATGGCAAACATGATGTTTCAGGACAAGAAAAAGGTCCGTTTGTTATATATATGAAATTAGTTGGAATAGTGACTCAGTTCATTATGTCAGGTAGTCCTGAGCAAAATGATGTGGCCGAAAGGCATAACTGTACCCTAAAGGACATAACGATGTCAATGCAGAGCATGACTAACCTACCTGATTACTTTTGGGGTGAAACCATCAAAATGACGCTGTATATACTAAACATAATCCTGAGAAAGTTAGTGCCGAAGATGCCTTTTGTGAAAGCCTAGCCTTTCACACATGTATGTATGGGACTACCCTGCTGAGGTGTGCTTATATAATCCTTATGAAAGTAAATTGTACGCTCGTTGCTACTTAGTTGGATACCCCAATCACTCTAAAGGTTACATATTTTATTGTAGAGAAGGGGGCTAAAATAGTTGAATCACAAACCACTAAGTTTTTGGGATACAATGTCTATGATAAGTGTGGGCCCTCTCACTCTTCAAATGATAATAGGACAGATACTACAGTTATTTCATATCTGCTACTTATACAATCAGGTCCAGTGGATCAAGATCTTAGTACTGTACCTGTGCAGGAACAAGAACAGGAACCCGAACCCATAACCATATAAACAGAGGTTTTTTAGGGTAGAAGAACCGATGCAGTTACGAAGATCCACTAGAGTAAGACAACCTGCTATCCCATCTGATTACATAGTCTATTTGGGTAGATAAAACTATGATATTAGACATATTGTGGATCTAGTTACTTTTACAGAAGTTGTTTCTGGACTCCATGTAGATTTGTGGTGGGATGCAATGAAGGATGAGATGTAATCCACAACGTATAACAAGGTACGGGAGCTAGTTGATTTACCTTAACATTGTAAACTCGTAAGTTGTAAATGGTTGTTTAAGACCAGGAAAGATGCTTAGGGTAAACTCAAGCAGTTTAAGGCTCGATTGGCTACCAGAGGGTTCACTCAAAGAGAAGAGATTGACTTTAATGTTACATTATCTCCGTTATCCTCTAAGGATGCATTCAGAATGATTATGAAAATAGTAACTTATTATAATATAAAGCATTTTAAAGGTCATTGGGCATATATACATATTGACCTTGAGCCTATATCATTAAGACACATGCAGTTTAATAAGTATATCCATAGATTTTATCATGACATAGCGGGATATAAGTGTTTAATCCCATAAAGGTTTTTTTAATGCAGTTTAGCATTTGTTGGGAGAAAACACGATTTTTCTGGTGCAGTTTCGCATATGTAGTTTAGCGTAAAGTTTAGAGAAATTGAGACCTATAAACGAAAAGATGATACATAACAAATCACACATGTATGATATGAGTTTACAACACTCTATTTTCTCATTCATGTTAGTGAAGTATTATATATGCATGATTATATTGGATCTGTGCCATACATGACACATTTGTATGATATTTTTCGATATCGAAAGCATTATAAGACAAAATGACGGACGTTCATTATCTTTGGATTAACTAATTTTTAAACCTGGTCGACCAATACAGTAACTTGTCTTAAAATTTTTGAACTAGTTTGAAACTTAAGTCAATACTGCAATTGATTATTGTTCAAAGGGGAGAATTTTAGATGTTTTCCCATAAAGATGGACAATAATTATTCGTATTTTATCGATTTTTAACAATTTATCGATTAAGTTATGTAATTTGATCCAGAAAAAGATAATAAAGTAGCCTAATAAATGATCTAGGTTTATGGGCCTAAGTTTAACCTCGATTAGTGTGGACATGAACCATATAGGGCCTGTGATAGGGAAGCCTGATATGTAAGCTATATATAGAGGTTAATTTCTCCTACAATTACTTAAGTAATTCGTAAATGTAAAGTTACTCTAACCCATTCAGAGGTTCACGTTTTAAGAAAAACTACAGAAAGACATTGACTACGCCCCGATGAGTAGATTCCGTGAAGGTGTCAGTGGATTCGTGTTCATTTTGGCCTCAAAAAGCTCCTCCAAATGTTATGGAATTGAAATAAGGTATTTCTGCATTTCTTCATTATTTCCTGTTTACGTTCAATCCAAGATACGTAACTAAGACTCCTGTTACGTGTTACAACTAACTCGTCATTTTTCTCCCTTTACTGACTAACTAAATTGTTGAAGTTGTGGTTTTGTTTGAGACCTTTTGGCTTTTGTGATTTGTGTTGATTAATTGGTTTGTAAATTGTGAGTTTGTGTTGGTTGATTATTGGTTGGTGGTTGACTAATTTGGCCAGCTTGTTTGTGCTCTTTACAAACCAAGCATTATAAGGGTATTATTATACAACCATTATCTTTTTAAAGTAACATTTTAGCTTATTTCTATAAATTGTTAGGGTATTATTATTTATTAACCTAATTTAGGTCATTATATGTCTTATTAACCTGATTTTGTAAGGGGCTATATCATTGAATTTATATGTATTATTAATGATTATTCATTTTAATCTCTTCCTGAAGACTTGAACATGAACTGATGAAGTCCTAATTATTTAATTTTTAGGTTATTTTTATTCTAATAATCATAAAACTGAGATAAAAATTGAGTTTTTCTTAATTAATGTTTGCATTATTATATTATTGTCATTAGAAAATAACATTACAAATATTCAAAATTAAACTCTAGAAAGGAATATTTCTAATATAATAACAAACTTACAAATTCATATTCATTATCCTATCTTATGAATAATCATATACATAATATAAAATAGTTCATGAGAATAGAAAAGAGAGACTTTAGGTAATCTAATTTTTCATCGATCATATATAATTTAAACTAAAAAAATTAAATTTCTTTATGATTATATTAAAATAACTTTAAAGATATGCCCTGATTTATAAGAGTATACTCATTACTCAATATATAGATTCTTTAAGTAATGATTTTTTCTCTTAATTTTGTATAATAAAGTTATTTTGCAATGTGCATTACCAAAAAAAAGAAGTAACAATTTTATATAATTATGTACTATTGAATATGTTATGCAATGATATTATATACAAAAATTTATTTTTTGAATATGTAGTTATTAATTTAATTTTAAAATAAATCTTTATTTATTTTTACAGATAAATAGAGGGAAGTTCAGATCTCATGATAGCTTAGCCGCTTTAGGTTTAGGAAGATTCGATGATCCAAATTGGACTCATGTTAGATTGGCCCCAAGAATAAGGAATCATATTATTTGTTTGTATTACAACAAACATTTGAAAAGTGAGGAAATCACCAGATAAAAGAAGTATTTAGTTAGGATCAAAGGTGATGTGAAGTCTTATAAGAAAGTCATGATGTGAAATTGCAAATGAAAATTTTGCTTGAATAGTATTAGCATGAGAAAGATAGAAAGCAAAGACCAAAGTACGAAATTAGTAGCGAAAGTTCTTTTTTCAGGTGGCTATGATAATACTGGAGATGTGAAGGTGATTTTTCTACCTAACTAGAAGGGAATATTACACCTCATATGAGGAAGAGAAGAAAAAATGTGTCCAAATTTTTGCATCATGTACAATTCCTAGAGTTCAACCTTCAATTCGTAGGTTTTTACAATCTAAAAAAGTGGCTCATAATGTGTATATGACAATAGTTAATGGTGGTATGTATAACAATAGTGGTGTCTTTTGCATTTTGACATTTAATAATGTTAATTAGGATAATAATTGATTATTTCTATTACACACTCTAATTAGGGCATTTAAATAGTAAATACATATTGTTGTTTATTAATTAATATTGAAATAGAACATTTGTTATTGAAAGAAGTTAATTATTAATTCTTTCTTTTTTATGATGGTGATTTGTCAATATGTATTTTAATGTTGAAACATTACGTTTGTGATTGTAAGAAGGTAATTATTAATTTTTTCTTTTTTTATGAAGGTGATTTGTCAATATGTATTTTAATATTGAAACAATACGCTGTGATTGTAATAAAGCAATTATTAATTATTGCACTATGAACAATTCTTAGAGCTCAATCTTCAATTTGTAAGTTTTACAATCTAAAGAAGTAGTTCATAATGTGAATATGACAGTGACTAGATGGTGATATATAACATTAGTAGTGTATTTTGTATTTTGTATTTTGACATTCAATAATGTTATTTAGGATAATACTTGATTATTGTTATCACACATGCAAATTAGGATATTTAAATAGTAAATAAATATTGTTGTTTATTAATTAAATATGTTTAAGAATAAGATGATAAATATGGATTTGTCAATAGGAATAATCAAAGTAGAAGAAAAATTAGTGGTAACTAATTATTTCCTCGATATGAAATGAGGAATTCATTGATATAAGACAATGAAAATCTTAGTAGAAAATTTTATGAATGTCCATAGTTTAAGATAAGTTGTTGAAGGTGATTTGTCAATACGTATTTTAATATTGAAATAGTACATTTGTGATTGTAAGAAGGTAATTATTAATTCTTTCTTTTTTGTGAAGGTGATTTGTCAATAAGTATTTTAATATTGAAACAGTACATTTGTGACTAATTCTTTCTTTTTATGATGAAGAAATGATATAAAAGATAAAACATAGAATTGCCTCTTTGAAAGTTGAGAATAAAAAGCTAAACGAAGAGATAAAAGCATCAAATTTGAAATTTGGTATGTTGAAAAAAAAAGTAAACTTCATCGAGAACAATATAAAATGAAAGATTACATGATCAAAGTGAAAAGGGAAGTTATCCAAATTGAAAGAGATGTTGAATCTTGCTACCGGTGAGTAAATTGAGAGTCAATTCATGTTGATAAAATTGTAATAAATAGATATCAAAATTGATAAAACAAAAAATTGCAGGTTACCATTTCCTTACACGTGAATATACGCACAATTGTAACACTTACAGTATTAATTTATCCAAAATATTAGTGGTAACAATGACTTATAAAAAACATTTATATTCCTAGATTGCATATTTTAATTATATCTTAAGAAAAGAAGTAGTATCATCATTAAATAACAAAAAAGTAAAATATATACATTTTTCATGTCTTTAGTATCTTTTTGTGTAATTATCCTCTTCTTAGATTTATAAATAATAAAGTATCACAATACTACACTTATTTATAAATTTGAATCTCACGTGAATAGTTATAAATTTGATTAAGGAGTTAATTAATGTCTTTCTTATGCAACAATTTCAAGTGATTTCACATATTGCATCTAATTATAAAAAAATGCTACATGACATTAAATTATACAATACTTGTATGATATTCTATTACACCAATTGCTTTATTATAGTGTACAATATATTATAGGTATTGAAAATCTTTTTCTTTCTCTTCCTCTACTTTTTACTATTCAATTCCTTTTTCCACTAACTTGCTTATTGGGAGGAACAACATTTATATTTGGATCAGTTTGGTTGTTGGTTTGTGATCCTCTGCTTCTACTTCTTGCTTTGCTTCAACTTTTGTCTCTACCTTGTCCTATAAGATGTTGATTCCAACTTTTTTGAACCTGTTGGTTTTGGATCATTTCTTGTGTTCGTGAGCTTTGGATGATTGTCTCCTTTATATAGTGGCTTTGTTGATTATTTTTAGTAATGTCTCTTCGATGCTTCTTAATGTATCACACTCTAATCTTATGTTTTTCTTTTTCACATGCTTCAAACTCAAACACTTGACCATATCGTATTTAATGAAAACATTCCTCAAACCATCGAAATTTAAACCCAACTTTTAAATTGAAATAGAGCACTTAGGATCGTTATACATCTTATTTGATTTTATTATGACAAATCCTTCATCACTTTTGTTAGATATGCCTTGAATCTTCGACTTATTATGCAGGGGTATTTTCTATACTTTCAATATTTTGTATTGGAGTAATATATAAAATCCATCTGTTTTAGGGTTAGGTGTGGATGAAAAACCCTAGCCGCACTCCTTTTGTAATTCTTCCCCTTTCTGATAATAAATTTGTGATAGGTCGTTGCCTATGGGCGTAGACCTAATCGATTAGGGTGAACCGCGTAAATCTATATACTGTGCGACTGATTATTTTGTTTCCTTTTCTTTTCTTTTTTTGCTTGCTTTTTTGTAACAAACTAGTATCAGAGCTTTTGGCTTTGTCTGAATCTATTAATCAAGCACAAAGATGTCATCACACAACATTAAGATCGATAAATTTACTAGGAAGGACAACTTTAGTCTTTGCCGCATCAAAATGTGTGCTCCATTGAAGAAATAGTCAATTTGGACACTGCTTTTAGGAAAGAAGTCATAATCAATAAGCGAGTTCGTTTTTGCTGAACAAGAAGAGAAGGTGCAATCAACCATTTTGCTATGTCTGGCAGATGAGAAAAATTGCGAAGTGGTGAATGACAATACTACAATAGGTCTATAGAAAAAGTTGGAAAGTCTATATATGATGAAATCCTTGACTAACAAGCTGTTACTGAAGCAACGCTTGTTTGGTCTTCATATGAAGGAAGGTATGCCTCTTAAAGAACATTTGGAAAAATTAATTTCCTTTTAATAGATCTTTAAAATGTGGATGTTAAAAAAGACAACGAAGACACTGCCCTACTTTTGTTAGTCTCTCTGCCTCCATCATATGAAATTTTGTAAATTTTTTTGTTGTTGGAAAGATACTATCATTTTAGAAGAAGTCAGGTCAAGTCTTCATACCCGAGAGCTTAGGCATAAGGCATCTAGAAATATTGGAGAAAGTTCTGTAGTTGGGTTAGTGGCTGTAAATTCCAAAAAATTGCAAGTACATCCTAAGAAGGGAAAAGGAAAGTGGAAAGGCAAATGAAGGTCTAAGTCTAAATCTCGAGATTTTACTATTAATCCACGAGACATCTGTAATTACCGAAAAGAACTAAGTAATTGGAAGAATGAATGTCCAAAGAAAAATAAAGCAAAAACTCAACATGCTGCTATTACTAAAGATGATTCTGCGTCAAAAGAAAATATGGTTCTTTCAGTGACTAATCGATCAAATTCAGAGAATAATTGGGCTTTGGATTTAAGGTGATCATATTTGCCAACTTCGAGATTGGTTCACAACCTATAAGGAAAAAGATGGTGGAAGCATCTTAATAGGAAGACACGTATCTTGTAAGGGAACATCAGTGATAGGTTCAGCTGCAATAGCTTCTTCTTCAGAGCAGTTAGAATCAGATCAGAACAAGTTGTGGCATATATGGTCGGAGCACATGAGCGAAAAGGAAATGACTATTCTATGCAAACAGGGCCTACCTGGGGGACATATGACATCTAATTTTGGATTTTATGAGCACTATGTTTTCGGGAAACAATGTTGAGTTTAATTTGAAAAGGTTGTGCATATGATAAAGGCAACATTAGATTACATTTTTGCTAATTGTTGGATTCCTTCTCGCATTTCATCTTTAGGTAGAGCGAGATATTTTTTATCAGTGATCGATGAATACTCCAGGAAGACATGGGTATTCATGTTGAAGCATAAAAGTGAGGTTTTCAAAACATTCATACAATGAAAGATTTTGGTAGAGAATCAGACAGGGAAGAAGATAAAACATCTTCTTATAGATAATGGCCTAGAGTTTTGTTTATATGAGTTTAGGTAGGGGCAGATAAAACATCTTCGCATATGATGGAGGCATTATTAGACATCATACATTTAGAGACACTCTATAGCAAACTAGAGTAGCAGAAAGGATGAACATAACATTATTAGAGAGAGCTCGACGCATGCTTTTTAATGCTGGATTGACTAGAAAGCTTTAGGTTTAGGCTGTTAACATTGCTTGTTACCTGGTGAATCGTTCTCTAACAAATGCTATAAACTACAAAACTCCTTTAGAGGTATGGTCTGGAAAACTAGCTGATTTTTCTATTTTGAAAGTTTTTGGTTGTCTTGTTTACTATCATGTTAGTGAAGGTGAACTAGAACTGAGGTCAACGAAGGGAATATTTATGGGTTATGGTGCTGGGGTAAAAGGTTACAGAATCTGGTCTCCATCTTAGTGTAGAGTTATTATGAGTAAAAATGTAATTTTTGATTAAAATTCTATGCTTCACCTAGTTGTTGAGTCTATTGTTTAAGAAAAAACAGATGATGTTGATAAGCAGGTGGAGTTTGAAGCAACTCCAAGTAATGGCCATTCATACGATTCATCGTTACTAAATCGATTAAAGAACATTCCTATGTTGAATCAGAAACAAAGCACAAACAAGAACAAGAACGATCATATAACATTGCTATCGATCGTCCCCGTAGGTAGATTAAGGCTCCTCAGAAATATAAAGACATGGTAGCTTATGCATTGCAATTGGCAGAAGAAGTCGAGTCCCCAGAGCCCTCCACATGTCGTGAAGCAATTACAATTTTAGAATTAGCTCAATGGATTACAACTATGGGTAAGGAGATGGAATCTCTTCACAAGAATCAAACTTAGGAGCTTGTTAAGCTACCCAAGGGAAGAAAAGTAATTAGCTGTAAATGGATCTTTAAGAAAAAGACATGAATTTCATTTATTGAGTATGAGATGTAAAGCACGCATAGTTGCTAAAGGGTATAGTCAGAAAGAAGGAGTTGAGTGTAATGAGATTTTCTCTCTAATTGTCAAACACACTTCGATTCGAGTGCTACTTACTTTAGTAGCATATCAACACTTGGAGTTAGAGCAACTTGACGTGAAAAGCAACTTTCTTGCATAGAGAGCTTGAAGAAGAAATTTTTATGAGTTAGCCAGAGGGTTTGGTATTCAAGGAAAGGAAGATCATATTTGTCAGCTTCAGAAATCTCTATATGGGCTGAAACAATCTTATCTCCAAGACAATGGTACCAAAGGTTTGCTAATTTTATGTCAAATCATGGCTACAATAGAAGTCTATATGATTGTTGTGTGTATGACAACAAGCTCAGTGACGGTTCATACATTTACTTGGTATTGTTTGTAGATAATATGCTCATTGCGACTCATAACATGTTAGATATTCAAAAGCTAAAATAACTTCTTGGTGCAGAATTTGACATGAAAGACCTCGATGCAGCTCAGAAAATTTTAGGAATGTAGATTTACAAGGATCGAAAGCAGTGGAAGCTCTTCTTGTTACAAAAGAGCTATATTGAGAAAATTTTATCTAAATTTGGGATAAGTACAACAAAGCCTTTAAATACGCCTTCAGCGGTAAATATTCATCTCTCTATAGATTTTATACCACAATCAGAAGCAGAGTTGGAGTATATAGCTGGAGTACCATATGCTAGTGGGGTGGGAAGTCTAATAGATGTTATGGTATGTACTAGACCCGATATTGCACACGTGATTAGTGTTGTGAGTAGATATATGAGTCAACTTGGGAAGTATTGGCAAGTAGTGAAGCGCATATTATGATATCTAATAGGAACAGTTGATGTTAGTCTCATATATAGAGGTGATACAAATTGTTTGCTTGTTGGTTATTCAGATTTTGATTATGATGTAGATTTGGATAGTAGAAGATTTGTGACTGACTATATGTTCATATTGTATCGCTTTATCATTAGTTGGAAGGCTAATTTATAGCCTTCGGTTGTCTTATCTACTACAAAAGTAAAATATATGGCTTTGATAGAAGCAACTAAAGAAGGCATCTGGTTGAAGGGCTTAGTCAATGATTTTGGGCTATATCAGGACCAAACTACAGTGTCTTATGACAATTTAAGTGCTATATATATGTTTAGCTAAAGATTAAGTGCATCATGATCGGACCAAACACATTGATGTTATATATCACTTCATCAAGGTGAAGAAGACTGACACTGAACATAATCTAGCAGATATGTTTACCAAACTAGTTCTTAACAGCAAGTTCAGGCATTGCTTGAATTTGCTGAATGTTAGTCGTTTCATATAATCCCAAAATGGGTTTGGCAACGACAAAGTTTGAGAAGTAGTTTTTTTGGATATGGGAGAAGATTCAATACAAGGTGGAGATTCGTTAGATATGTCTTAAATCTTCAACTTATTATTCAAGGGTATTTTTGATTTTTTAGTATTTTGTATTGGAGTAATGTATAAACTCCATCTGTTTTAGGGTTAGGTGTGGATGAAAAACCCTAAACGCACTCCTCTTTTAATTCTTCCCCATTATGATAGTGAATTTGTGAACTGTTGATGCTTATAGACGTAGACCTAATCATTTGATGTGAGCCACGTAAATCTGTGTGCTGTATAATTGATTGTTTTGTTTCCCTTTCCTTTCTTTTCTTGCTTGATTTTCCGAAGTAACATAGATTAAATGCACCCTCAAACTACAAATCAACATGATTAAATTTCTCCACCACCCTTATCATTTGTCCTATTATCATTGTGTACTTTAACCAAACCACTGTCCATATTTGACTTTAGGTCCTTGTAAAATCCACTATTCCAATTTGAAATATCAACAATGCATTATTGTTTTTTTATTTATAATTAAAGCTTATTTTGTTATGGTTTTATAATTGACAAGTGACAATTTAATGTGGATGTTTATATTTTTTTTACTAAATGTTTTAGAAGACTTGGCATAGATAAATTGGATTTGTAAATTCAAATGCCGTTAAACATGCATAGAGCATTAATGAACCTGGCCAAACTTTCTAAACGTCTTTCCTTAAACAAAGGTCTCCTTACTAGCCATTTATCATGCAAATACGAAAGTCGACGGACGAAGTGAATAGCATAAGGGGGAAACAATAAATACGCATGTTCTATGGTACAACTTGGGCTTATATAAGTCAAGTCTACACGGTCCATAATATGCTTTAAGATGTTATTAGTCTTATTTGGTTGGCCGGTCATACCTTACCATTTTAATTGGTCCCCATCAGTTTATTTCGTATCTTTCGAGTCTCAAAAAATGGTTGTATGGGATGTTATTGGGGTCTCCATACCATACCCCGTTTCTACATTTTGTAGTTTGTTACTTTTATTTTTATTTTTAATGATTTCAGGCTCAACCTGCCTCTTTTACTAAAAAAAAAAACGATTTTTTATTTATGTTTGCTCTTAATTAAAATCTTGGTTTGTATCAAAATTAAAAAAGTAGCTTTCACAATTGCACAAGTTCAAGATCAAAATGACGTTATATGTCAAATAACATATAACTAGTTATCCCCTCTCCTCCACCTTTATACGAGACAGTCATTATGGTGGATTAATTTTTTAAATTAAAATAAAATGTGATTAATTTTATACAAAATTAAATTAAGTCCAGTTAATCTAATTTCTAATTTCTAATTTAAATACTACTTCTTAAATTGGCATAAGTTTCTCGTCTAAAAGCTTTGGAAGATATAGACTTTTGCTTTAAATTTTGTGAGGAACACATTCGAGAACGTTTGTTAAATAAACAGTTTCACAAAGGGCACGCCTTGGGAGTTGGGACACCAGCATGCTTCAGACCATGTTATTAAGTTTTTTCAAAAAAATCAAGATATAAAATATTAGAAAAGTTAGTATTAATTTACTTTTGAATATAATTAATATTATTTTAGTTTCATATAATATATATATTTAAAAATTAAGAAATTTAAATCATAGTGAATTTATTTGTTAAATTAATTAATTATGTATAAAATCTTAGGATTTTATATTTACTCTCAGAAATATTGGGCTAAACTTGAGTCTGCATCTTCTTTCTAATCTTACTCTGTCCTATTATGTCCAACATAAAAACGACTTCTGTCCAATTTTACTCTGTCTTATTATGTCCAATATAAAAATGATGTCGTTTTTTTTTTTAATTTAAAGACATGCTTCTATCTAACTCAGAATATCGTATTAGTCATACCTAAGCCGTGAAGAATCAGCCGACCTTCGCACTCCTATGAGCATGCATGGCCATGCACTTAAGTCATGGTCATGCAGTTATTTGACAACATTTAAATTTTTTATTTAAATTTTAATTTTTAAATAAAATTAAAATTAAAATTAAAAAATAAGAAAATAATAAATTAAATTTTAATTGTAATTATAACTTTAATAAAAAATTAAATTAAAATTAAAATTTAATTATTACTTTAATAAAAAAAATTAAATTAAATTATAATTATGTTATTATTAATTTTATAAAAAACTAAAATTAAAAAATGGATTAGTACAATGGTGCATCCAGTGCATCGGTAATTTAATAAAAAATGCATTTAAATTTAAATTTAATTATTACTTTAATAAAAATTAAGTTAAATTATAATTATAATTATGTTACTATTAATTTTATAAAAAATTAAAATTAAAAAGAAAAATAAAAAAGTTTGAAGCTTTAGGAGTGCAGGATCGTAACTCATATTATTGAAGTGTTAGGGCACCACTGTGCATGTGTCACTCAAATTTATAAAAATCATATCTCTCAATTCTGATATCCAAAAATTACAAACTTTATACTATTAGAAAGCTAAGAGGATAAGCTATAACTTTTATAAAGACAACTTTATCTTATTCGGCTTATATCAATAATGTTTAATTATTGAAATTAGGACACAATTTAAAATGGTATTGTATCAATTTTTCAATTTTTGATTTTTCTATTATTTTAATTTTAATTTTTTAAATAAAAATTTTAATATAAAATTTACATTTTTTGATTAATTTATTAAATTATACAATATATTATATATGTGGAATAATTTGTTTTGATTTCAACCTCTTATTTTAATTGATTAATTTACTAAATTTATTTATATAATTTATAAATTATAAATTTTATACATAAACAACTAATTTTATCAAATATTTTTAATAAACAGCTCAATTTCTTCTTTTTTGGGTTGGTAATTGCGGTTGGAAATGGAATTATTATGTTGTTAAATGACCTTGAATAGATTTAAAATAAATTGTTATGCTGGAGTCATGTATGTACTGTTTTTGTTTATTAGATCCATGTCCTTTGGAATATGTAGAAGCTCATAATAGGCAAAAGAAGGAAAGGGGGACACAGCTGCAGCACTATCTTGGACAGAATTAGTGACTCTAACTTTCACGAATAAATTGTATTAATCTAGTTAGAATTGGACAAAGATGTTTGCAGAAAAATTGTAATTCATCCTTTTAGCTTTCTAACGGTATATCACATGAAAATTTTGGGCTCCGGACGAAAGAGATATGATTATTGGCAGAGGTTGCAATACTATCCCTAACAGAAATTGTGTCCTTATTGTAATGATTAAATTATATTGATGTAGGTACAAAGTTGTCTTCACAAAAGTTATAGCTTATCTTCTTCGCTTTCTAATGATATAAAGTTTGTAATTTTTTGACATCAAAATTAAGAAATATAATTTTTATAAGTTTGAGTGACACATCAAGAGTGCACGATTGTGCACTAACCCTTGGACTAATAGGAGTGCACAATCGTGCACTAACTCCTTGGACTAATAGGAATGCACGATTGTGCACTAGCACGATCGTGATAGAATGAGCTTCCAGTCTTTTTTATTTTTTTCTTTCTTTCTTTCTTTTCTCACTTGATATTATAAGAAAATGTTATATTAAAAATTTTATTCAAAATTAAAATTAAAATAATATAAAAAATTGAACAAAAATTATTTTTTTTATCATTTTAATTTTAATTTTATTTAAACAAAAATTAAAAAAGCACGTGCACAATTTTTTCAATTTTAATTTTTATAAAATTAATAATAATATAATTATAATTATAATTTAATTTTTATTAAAGTAATAACTAAAATTAAAATTTAATTTAATTTTTTATTAAAATAATAGTAGTATAATTAAAATAAAAATAAAAAGTTAGAAAAAGCTTAGAGTTATGCACGTTGACTTAAGCTGATGACAGTAACTTTATAAATGAGCTTAAAATTTTTAAGTAAAAATAATGACATTTTTTAGCTGGACAGAATATGACAGAGTAATCTTGATCAGAAGATTTGGACTCGTTAAACTTGTGGACCCCGTGAAACAACGAATTAACTTCATTATTGATTGCAGTCAACAAGCACGATCAGATCAGTTCATTTCAAAACACAAACCAAACTACTGAATCATCGTCGCTGACAACCCAAACTTTTTCTCCTCTCACAATGTTCAGATTATACGTAGCGTTCCTCCTTTTTCTAATCTTAGCGCAGCATAGTTGCAAAGCTATCAATGTCCTCCTCAGTAACTGCACATCTTCTTGCGGAGACATCGTCGTTAAAAGCCCATTTCGCTTGGACTCTGATCCTGAAAACTGCGGTGTCAAATCTTTCCAGCTTGT
>JANZXR010004695.1:0-16975 GCA_027575705.1 Erythroxylum echinodendron
ACCTCGAATAATACTAAAACATGATAAACCCGCTATAGATGAACATAAAATGAGCATAAACGAATCTGAATTAAGTCTTAAAGAGCCACTCAAAATATCCATTAACATAGACTCACCTACCTTGCAATCAACAAGTCCTGCCCATTTTGTTTAATGCAAGATGAAACCAGTGACCCCCTCTTCTTCTTATGCCCAACAACTAACACAATATGGGAACATGTTAAGTCCCTCTGTTGCTGAAGTATATCAACGAGCTCGCTTCCTCACATCATTTAATGGCTAAGAACTCATTCATCCATTCCTACATCTGAACATATTATCTTCATACTAGCTCCTGGACAGACTGTACAATCTATTTGGAAGGAAAGAAACTTATGTAGATTTGAGGCTAAGAACAAAGCTTTGGACACACTAATTGTTGAAGTCATTAGAGGGGCCAAGGAACTAGTTGTTCTCAACGGCTTAGATCCAACCCGCATCTCACCTTTTATTCACTTACCATTGTGTACATGTCTTAAATTTAATATCCGGTAGTTAGTTAACCCATATATGTTGCTCTACGCATGTCATCAGGTATACTCGTGATTATCCTTTTGCTTTGTAACTTAATTCTTTGTTAATACCATTTTTTCCTTTTTTTTAAAAATACAATTTTGATTAATATTATAAAATTAGTCAAATTTTAATATATCAGATGTAATTTTTCTTATAATTTTAATGTTTTCTTAAATACTTTGACTATTAATGATACTTATTTTCAAGAGGTAGTAAATTCTGTCTATTAAATAATTGTTATCCCATTATTAAATAATATGATTTATTTTTAATAATTACTTTCCTAATAAATACGTTTTCGAGCCATATAAAACTTAGTAAGCTCCGTCGACAAATCATCGCTCTCATTTTGTAATAAATTGAGTTGAAGGTAAATTACACTTAACGCTAGGCACGTCAAAATATACTCGGCCCGGCCCGGCCCTGTCAATGGTCAACAAGTTTGGCCTAGTCAAACTGGCTTATAAGCCAAGCCACGGGTCGGCCGAAAATGGATCATGGAATTTTGGCTTGGGACATGGGCCAAGGTGGCCAGGCCAAGCCATGGCCCAAGCTGAGCAGTCTCATTCATGGCCCGTGACCCGTGGCTCACCCATGGGCTACAGCCAAAACAACGTCGTTTTGTTCATGTATAAATTATTTGTTTCACCGATAAAGCGATATCATTTTGCTTTAAACGTAAAATTACGTCATTTTCCAACAAGATAGTTAATAACATATGAGACAAATGATGTCATTTTGTTTGTTTCAAAATGACATCATTTTGTTTGTTGCAAAATGATATCTTTTTGTCTCTGATTAAACGATACTCACACAGCGTCCCATACATCATCCCTCCCACCTAGCTGCCTGGCCTGCTGTCTCCGTCCCTCTGTCCCTTGCACCATTACACGCTCGCCCCTCCTACCTGTCCGTCAGCCTCTTACCTGCCTCCATCTCCCTTCATCCCTGAGAACTCCCTTCGTCCTCAAGAACTCACTCACTTCTATGTTCTTCTTCTTTGTTTCACTTTGTTCCTTCAGTCTTCTTCTTCATACATCATCTTTCGTGGCAATGTCAAAGGTAAGCTCTCATTCTCTCTTCGTCATTTTGGTTTTTTTGGTTGTCTTGAGATGGGATGTGGCTAATTTGAGAACTTTGTATGTATAAATTGGAATAAGGGATAATGCTTGTAATGTGTTTGATGAAATGTCGCAGATGTTAATCAAACCATCCTTTTAAGATTGCTTGTTTTGCTTATATATAAGGATCCAATTATCCATAAGGATTGCTTTTTTTGAAGGAGTCCGTAGATTCTAATTCCATCCCTTTTATTGTTGAGTTTATTTCATTGTGTAAATTATCTCTAGTGATATTGCTTCATAAAATTTTCCTATAGTATATTTTGATGTTTAGCTAACAAGTAATTGCTATGTAATTAAAGTGGGTAATTACCTATTGACACCTTATGGTGTTGCCACTCGTAGAATAAGGAAGAGGAAGAATTCGGGAGAGACGGGTTTTGGGAGGATAATTTCATGCCCTTGCCGGCATGTCTTTGATTCATATAAATACTGATAATTTTTCATAGCCGTTATGGCCGTACATCATAAACGATACTACTACTGTAACTGTCCTTTCTACGACGCTATACTGTTACAAAGTCCTTATAACATGCTGGTGCGCGCACTACTCTTCTGCTGATCTCTGTCATATTCGCGGGCCTTTGTTGTATATGTAGCGGCATGTCAGGGTTCAATGCTGAGCTTGCGTGGCGATGTTCTTCATTTGCTGTTGGGTTCATACTAATGGGTTGAGTAGTGGTGTCCTGTGAGATGGGCTGAGTGCTAGGCTGTATGGTGGCATCAGTACTCCCGTCCTCTAGTGGCAACTTGTCCTCAAGTTGGAAAGTAGGGTAATCACATAACAACTCGTCCGTATCATCCCAAGTAGCCTCAGAGGGGTCCTGGTTGGTCCATTGAACAAGCACCTGGGGAATGAACTTCCCTTTGCGCCATACTTGACGATGAGTAAGGATGCAAACCGGTTTCAATAAGGGGCGTCCGGACAAGAAGGAATCTGATAGCAGGGCAGGTGTGACTGGCGTGTTGCTCAAGCATCGCTTGAGGAGAGACACATGGAAGACGTCATGGATTTGTGCCGCAGGTGGAAGTTGAAGCTTGTATGCCACTGGGCTGATTTTCTGGAGAATTGCAAATGGCCCAAAGAAGCGTTTAGCCAATTTGAAGGACTTTTGGTGTGCCACAGTAGACTACCTGTACGGTTGAAGCTTGACGTAGACAAGGTCCCCTGGCTCAAACGTCTGGTCAGTGCGATATTTGTCAACCTGTTGCTTCATCCTGAGCTGGGCACGTTGAATGTTGTGACGGAGCTGAGCAAGGAGGTGGGAACGATCTGTAAGAGTGGCTTCTAATGTGGGCATGGTAGAGTCGCGGAAGTCGGCATCACCAAGCATTGGAGGGCTGCGACCATAGAGCGCTTAAAAGGGGCTCATCTTGATGAACGAATGCCAGGCGGTGTTGTAACTGAATTATGCCCAATGTAAGTAGCCCACCCACGAGCGGGATTGTCGGCAACATAACTTCACAAGTAATCCTCAAGGCATCGGTTAACCACTTCAGTTTGACCATCCGTTTGAAGGTGGTATGCACTGCTAGTGGCGAGAACAGTACCCTGCAAACGAAAGAGTTCTTTCCAAAACTTGCTCATAAAAATTGGGTCCCTGTCCGAGATAATGGTGCGAGAAAACCATGCAACTTAACCACATATTTGATGAAGAGTTCAGCTACCTCAGGGGCTGTGAAAGAAGGACCAAGTGGAATAAAATGACTGTATTTGGTGAGCCTGTCCACAATAACAAAGATTGTGGTTTTACCTTTGGAATGGGGAAGATGGGTGATAAAGTCCATAAAGACAGATTCCCAGACTGCATGAGGAATTTGGAGCAGCTGCAAGGGACCCCGGGGCGCCGTATTGAAGGGCTTGATTTGCTGACAAGTGGTGCAGGCAGCAACATACTTGTGGACATCTTGTCGCATCATAGGCTAGAAAAAAGCAGACGCCAACCTAGCATAAGTGCGTTGGGCACCGGCATGACCACCTATGGGAGAGTCGTGAAATTCTGCTAGTAGTAAATGATGCAGGGCAGATTCCTTGGGAACCCACAAACGTCCTTTAAAGAAGATGAAGCCATCTTTAGTCGTGAACCCCATGTGCGCCTCCGGTGTCGCCTTAATATCCTGTAAAAATTTCAAGGAAGGAGAGTAAGTAGCAATAAATTCTTTAATGGATTGAATGATGGCCACTGTAGGGCGGGAAACGCCATGAGCACGGGAATAAGTAGACTCGGGCCCAGGTAAGCGAGACAGGGCATCCGCAGATAAATTGTCACGGCCGGGCTTGTAACGGATCTCAAAATTGAAACCCAATAATTTGGATAGCCATGTCTGCTAGTCTGGGTCAACATGGCCTTAAGGGGCTGATGATCTGTCTCCAAAATGAATTTTGAGCCCAACAAATATTGTCGCCACCGTTTGACCGCTGTTGTTATGGCCAGCATTTCTCGAGCATAGGTGGACATGGGTTTGGCGGACGAGCTAAGTTGCTTGCTGAAATAGGCAATAGACTTGCCATTTTGAGACAAGACTGTGCCAACAGCGGACCCTGATGCATCGGTTTGAAGGATAAATGGTCGTGTGAAGTCTGGTAAAGCTAGTACGGGCGTGGATGACAGAGCTTCTTTTAAAGCAGTGAATGCTTTCTCTGTAGAGTCCGACCAAAGAAATGAATTTTTTCTGAGTAACTGGGTGAGTGGCGCTGCTAAGTGGGCAAAGTGGGCTACAAATTTCCTGTAATACCCTGCTAAACCCAAAAACCCACAAAGGTGTTTGATTGTTGTAGGGCGCGGCCACTCAACAACCGCCTGTATCTTTTGGTCATCCACGGCAATGCCTTCCTTGGAAATGATGTGACCGAGATATTGGACTGTGTCGCTCCCAAAGGTGCACTTCGCCATAAGGAAAAGGGCTCTCAATGAAAGCACCAATAAGGGTGACTTATACTCGTAACATACGGTGTGCAAAAGAACAAGAAAATTCATATAGGTTAAGAACAACTGAGAAGTTTATTTTGAACTGAAAGACTAAATGCCATCATTGTTAGGGTGGTAGAGTTGTTGTGCATACCTTTAATTTCAATGTTAAAGAGAGGTTCAGGCCATACTAACTTGGTTTTTCTGAATATGAGGATGCACATTATTGATGTAATTTACTGTAGCAGTTATTGACTTGATTCGTTTCATGTTCCATATTTTGAAGGTGTAAAAAGAGTTTCTACACATTATTCATTATAAAAAATGTGCATTCATAGACTGGAAACTTAAGAGTTTGGAATTGTTAAGGAAATAAAACAATGGGGAGAGCATTAGACACCAAGAGTCAGAATTGAAGTATTGTAGGAGTTTTTGTCTTCTCCAAAAGTTTGTCGTGATCTTCTTGTTCATGTTGCGATTTTCAATTATTGCTTTCTTTCACCATGTTGACTCAATAAGTTCCTACTGGTTTATGTGTTCTAGTGTTGCTAGGCCGCTAAAGACTCTTATATTCTATACATTCAAATGGTTAAAAAGACTTTTTTTTAGGTGGGGTTTGACGTGCACTAGCGAAAAGAATGGACCCTTTTGTCTTATGATATACCATCAATTAGCCTTTGTGAAAGAGAAGTTTTCATCATTTTATAATTTGTAGTTTGATATTGATATTGAATCACTAATTTCAATTTTAGCTTGGTGGGAAAAGAGTTATTTCTTTTTTTAATTCAAATCATGCAATTTACTTTGCATAATAAATTCAAGTGTAGGCAACGGTGATTTAGTTATATAAATGAAAAATGGACCAACTGGGCGCAGCTTCTCTCTTGTACTAATACATTATAAGTCATCATCATGATTTTTTGTTTCTTTAAAGTACCTAATTTCATTTATTGATGTTTTGTATTTGAAGGATCTAAGCTATTTTCAATAGGATTTTTTGAATGCTATTTATTTTCCATCTAAGCTATTTTCAATAGGATTTTTTGAATGCTATTTATTTTCCTTTCCCTTAAGATGCTACGTATCAGTAATTTACCTTTTTATATGTTTTTTGTCAGATGGATGAATATATTCCTTCAGTTGAGAGTTCTCATCTACTACTGGAGGTAGAAGTGGAAACTTCTATTCCGACACTAAGTGACGATAGAAGTTCAAATAGAACTCAAGTTGGTCAACATAAAAGTGAAGTTTGGAATCACTTTAAGAAGACTATATCGATCGACAAAATTGAAAAAGCAGAGTGCAATTATTGTCATAAGTTGTATTCAAGTGATTCGAAAGGTGGAACATCTCATTTAAAGAGACATACGGAATTATATACTAGAAGGAAGATGATTTTAGGAGGTCAAACATTTTTGACCCCTAACCTTATAAAAGGAAAGAATGAAATGACCGTAACAACTTTTGACAATAGTAGATCAAGAATTTTGATAGCTAATATGGTTATTGGAGATGAGCAACCATTGGCTATAGTTGAAAGCAATAGATTTAGGATATTTCCTAATTCACTCCAACCATCTTTCAAGGTTCCAAGTTAGAATACATTGAGGAATGATATTTTGAAAATTTATGAGGATAAGAAGAGAGAAACATTAAGAGCATTGTCGAGTATTAAAAGACGAATTGTCATAACAACAGACATGTGGACAACTGATAACTAAAAGAAAGGTTACATGGTGGTGATGGCACATTATATTGATAATGATTGGAAGTTATGCAATAGACTTTTGAATTTGGTTTTATCTTTAACATTATTATCATCTACTTTTTATCATTATTTTATGAATTTATGATTCATGTTGGTATGCTTTTTATGATAGGTTCATTTATGTGTCGATATCCTATACAAGTGAAAATTTGGCAAACTTGTTGAAAGATTGTTTGATGAATTTGAACATCGACAACAAAGTATCCTCCATCATAATAGATAATTGTAGCATAAATGATGCTATGATTGAGAAGTTGAAGGGTATGATGTAGGTTGGGAGCTTATTGGCTGGAGGTAAGTTACTTCATATGTGTTGTTTTGCACATATTCTTAACTTGATTGTGAAGGTTGGGTTGGAGATGATAAAAGAAGCAATAGAGTGTATTCGGAATAGTGTTTTATATTGGAGTGCAACTCTTAAAAGAGTTGAAACTTTTGAAGATGTTGCAAAAAGTTTATGCATTCCTTGCACAAAGAAGTTGATTTTGGATTGTCCTACCAGATGAAACTCAACCTTTGAGATGTTGGACTTGGCAATCCCATATGCTCAACTATTTATTATACTAGCCAAAAGCGATTATCAGTATACCTGCGTACCTAAGATGATCAATGGGACTTGGCTAGAGAACTTTGTATGAAGTTGAAATTATTCAATAATTGGACTGAATTTTTCTTAGGAACCAAATATCCAACTTCGCACCGTATCTTTAGCACTATGTCCAACATAAAGCATGTTTTATCATTGTAGATGTTTGACTCCAATGTAGTGATTCGGATTATGGCAAAGCGGATGAGGAGAAGTTTAATTCGTATTGGTCTAATGTTGCAGTGTTATGTGTGTTGGACCCGACATACAAGATGGATAGGGTTTAATATATTTATAAGACATTGTATGATGGTGAAGCTCAAGAGCGTCTACATACTATGAAACAATTATGGTATTAATTGTTTCATGATTATGAAGTTAGAATGCAACAAACTCATGATTGGGATGCAGGTAGTTCAACTTAGACTTCAGTTTCAAGTTCGACCTCTTCTTCTGACCCATTATTAACAAATTCTCTTTCAAATTTTTTGGAAGAAAAAAGGACTAGGATTTCTTACAATACGATGGAGTTAAATATTTTGCCGCATATTGTGTTCATGAAATTGAAGCTGAGTCGTTCGATATATTGTTATGGTGGAAGACGTCTACACATAATTATCCGATCTTACAAGTCATTGCACGGGACTTGTTAGCTATTCCATCATCAACCATTGCTTCAGAGCCTGCATTTAGTACTAGTGGTCAGGTCATTACTCCTCATCGTAGTCGACTTCATTATCGTACTGTGGAAGTTCTTATGTGTGCTCAAAGTTGGTTAAAGAATAAAGATATTGATCGTAAATTTTTTTCTTTTTAATATATTTATTTTATCTATCTTTATATTATCTTACTTTATATTGTATTTTTTATTTTCCTAAACTCACAAGTATTAATGCAGAGGGGACTAGTAAAATTAATCGAGCAATTAGAGGTTATTTTGATCAATATATGAAGATGGAGATATTTTTAAATTTCTTTTTATATAATATTACATTACTAAATATTCTTTTTATTTTAATATTATATTACTAAATATAATGTTTGTACATACAGATGATTAAATCCAAACTACTGACGACCTTACCAACAAGTACAATTAGTCAATTAGATGATGCTCTCTCAGTCTCCACTCTCCAGTCTGTCCAGTTGCTGTCTGCGAATTTTGTAAATTGTATGTTTTTGTAAAATAATTTAGATAATCATTCATGTACATCAAAATTTTCTATACTTAATAAATTTGGTTTTATCAATTCTCTCTTATACTAATTAACAAATTATTTAAGTAAATTAAAAATTTGTAATTAATTGAATTGAAATTCTTAATTATAACTATTAACTTAATGACTTTTCATACAAATTTCTAATTAATCATACCAATAAATACATCTCAAGATTTTAATTTTAAAATGCATTTTCTTATTAATGATATGCAAATATATGTAGCACTCTTCAATATAAAACTGACTTAATGACTTTTAATACAAATTGTGTTAATATTTAGTTCATTAGTCATTACACCTAAAATATTAAATAAAACATTAAGAAGTTAGTGATGTTACGCTTTCATTTAATGACTTATAGTTTTATTCAAATGAAATATTAAGTGGTTTAAATAAAAAGATATAAATTTTTTGTAATTTAGTAACCAATAAATTAATAACTTTATTATATTATAATTATATGTTGTTATAATTTAAAGTTGTGACATAATATATATGTTAAAAAAAAGGTGAAAATTTTATGAAATATGATATGTTTATAACACTCTAAGCACAAAAAGGATTTAAAGTAAAACTTATATCAAGCTTTCGAGTAAGGAATTACTCTTAACTTATATCAAGATTTCGAATGTAATAAAATAAATAATTTATAAAAACATATCAAAAGTATTTATAAAATGTATTCTAGTTTTAATAAAATAATAGTTATTTTCAATATAATATACTGTACTTATTTGTTTTTATAACTCAATTACTTATATATTCTTTTGGAATTGATACATTAGGAATAATAAAGTAATTAATTCATTTTAAGATTAATATAAATACATATATGCATAATGTATATATTGTCTAAATATGAAAAATAAAATAAAAGTTTAAATGTGTTAAGATTAATTATCATATTAATTAATTAATTTTAATATGTGTAACACAAATAAAAAAATTTACTATGATTATTTAATAATAGATATAATATGAAAAGACAATAATGTTTAATAAACGTATTTTAAAAAATCATATTAAAAAGAAATAAAATAATTTATTAAACAAGTAAAAATAATATTTGAAATAAATTCATTATACTTAGATAATAACTTTTTTACCTTTACATTATAATTAACTGTTACAATAAAATTACAAAATTAAAAATTAAATTGAATTATTTTTAGGGAATAATTATGACAACATTATCATTGCTACATATGTTTAATAAATATAAATTGGTTCATATTTTATATCTTTTATTTTATATAATATTTTTGTATAATTTATAGGTAATTTCATCTTACATTTTATTATAAATGATTATCCTAATGCTATATTTTATAATTTAAGAATTTTAAAAAATATAACTACAACTTTTTAAAATTGTCTTAAAATAAATATATAAAAAATTTTAAATATATTAAACGATCGGGCTAACTGAGGCTCACGGGTTGGGTGGACTTGGTCCACCGACGAGCCATGGGCTGTTTTTGGTCGGCCCGTTGACAAGCCTACTTAATGCTACTATGAATATATTATAGCAGTTTCCAAATTTTCGATTTTTCTTTCAACTTCTGTAACATTATCACTTTGCTATTGAAAAAAAAATCATATCCTCCGTCTTCAAAAAATTAATTTTCGAACGAACCATGAAGTAAAAAACTTATATTGTTTTTCATGTCTTTAACCACACCTATATTCTCTATATAAATATAGGTCGTGTTTGGTTAACAACTTTTCAACTGTTTATTAGTTGTTTGACTCAAATAAGCTGTTTGACCAATATTAAAAAGCTTTTTAGTTATTTAGTGAAGAGTTGGTTTAGTTGATTACCCAACCAGCTATTTTTTCACAAGCTCCTCCAATGCAGCGTTTACGTTCAGTTGATTTATTTATGACGGTCTTTACTCTATGCTCTCTCTCAATCTCATTTCTCATTAGGTTGTCCAGTGACTCTCATATCGCAGTTCTTTACTCTCTGCGATGTGAAGACGAAGATTGAAGGAGGGGTTGCTTTCCCAACTTGCATTTCTGTAAACAATACTGTTTGCCATTTTTGTCCTCTCGCAAGTGATGAGTCAGTATTGGAAGAAGGTGATATAGTGAAAATGTAAGCTTTCCTTGCATAGCTTTTGGAGATTAACTTGTTGATTGCTACATATTGATTTATTTGTCTTGCCCATAGTGATTTGGAATGCCACATAGATGGGTTTATTGCTGTTGTAGCTCACACCCATGCTCTTCGAGGAGGGCTAGTGATAGGTAGGGCTGCTGATGTAATTGCAGTAGCAAATACTGCTGCTGAAGTTGCCTTGAGGCTAGTAAGGCCTGGAAAGAAGGTAGTTTCTTCTGCTTTTATTATATATCTCTATGGCTGATTGTTGAATGTTTTTCTTTCCATTTTCTTTCTATACTTTCTGAATGTGTTTATATGTATTGCTGTTCTGCGTTGTATGAGTTTGCACTCTGCTTAAAGATTAACCAATTGAAGCTCCTTAGCATCTCAGAGTTTGTCCCCTAAATGATTAACTGAATTCATAAGCTATGGACCAAGTCCAAGTGGTGCATTTGTCATAGTTACCCTGATAGGGGAATTCAAACTATAAATAACTACCCAGATAATCCAAGTGGTGCATTTGTCATAGGTACCCTGATAGGGGAATTCAAACTATAAATAACTACCCAGATAATGAATCATTGTTGTTGTTATGGAACAGCAATTTATTGCTATCTTGAGCCTTATTACTATTGAGTTATATATATGTCATTCTCATTGATATAGATCTTAAATTGATTGAGGGTTATATTTCTCTGTGATCCTTCATCTGCTTCTGGCTCTTGATGCAGGCAATAGACCATATCATCAACTCTGCTGCAAAATCAAACTACATGTCTGCTGGCCAGTTATCTGTTCCCATGGTTTTCAGAGGACCTAATGGTGCTGTTGCTGGAGTTGGTGCCCAACATTCCAAAGTATTTTTCATCTCTCTCTCTCTCTCTCTCTCTCTCTTTTTACGACTAAATTATATCTTTGTGATATCATATTTATGCGCCGTCCTTTTCTTGCATTAGAATATGTCAGAAATGAGATACAATGTAAAATGGATTCAAACATAGAGAAACTAGGAACTTGTTCCCATTCTTCAAGCTCTATTTCTGAAGCTAAGTTGTACTTGCGTAACATTATTCTGGCTTCATACTTTATGGGGTATTATCTTTCTTGAATTTTCCTCTGTGACATCTTTGACGATCTAGTTTTCTGCACTTTTGGGATTGATCCTCCATATTTTTCCCAACGGAGGAAGAAAAGTAAAAAATAGAAAGGGGTTAATTATTTCGTAACTTTCCGCAAATTTCTTTATCGTCAATAAAATAAAACAAGCAAAATCGAAATAATAAAGAAACACCAAAATTTAGTAACGCAGTTCGGCACTCCTTGCCCACGTCTGCGGGGCCCTCACCTAGCTTAATCACTTTCACGAAAGTATAATAGAATTACTCAAGGCTTTACTGAGCCAACACCACTCAACTCTTGACACTATCACTCAACTTCACTTTCTGTAAAAGAATTTCACACCCAATAGTACGACCGCCTCGTACTAACCTTGTCAGAGGATTTGTCTAACTACTTTCACTCAAAACAATAATAAATAAAAATAGCTCAAGTATTTAATCAACTGAAAATTAAATAACAAAAATACTTGAGACAAGGAAAACTCCCTTATGGATTTATCTTCTTAAAATAATCCAGCTGAAACTCTTCACCATAGATGATTCTTTCTTCATAAAAACGTCCCAGTGTTTCGTTAATTTATCACTAGTACTCACTTCATGTAGATGACTTCACTGCTTTGCTCACAAATTAAGTTCACCGTGGCTCCAATCACAACCAATGTCATTAAGCTATGTTCCAAGATATACACTACCGCACTCACTTCAATTCCACACACTCACATACGTTAATACCCACTGCTGTATAGGAGATGAACATTAACATTCACAGCAGCTACACATATAGTTTCAGCCCCCATAATAAAGATTTCTGTGTTTCAAAAAAACAGCGACAACATTTTCTCCTGGCTTGGACAAAACTCACACCCTGAAAGTTGCCAACTCACCAAATCATCAGTTGCCGCACAGCGCCTACAAGGATTCTTCACATGCGTGTTTTTGATAGACTTCTACAACAACCAGGAGATCACATGTTTTAATATCTTTTTAAGATTCCACCGTGATCTAGACAGCAAGTATATTTAATCCAATATGTGATATATATCACTTCCCTTTTTAAAGACTTCAATTAAAACATAATCTTCATATCTGCTACATATCCATTTAAAGCACAACCTCCACCCATCTTCATCAATCTAATTAATAATTTTCTTATATGTCCAATTTAAAATGCCAAAACTAAATAAGATATATAAAATATATCTTAACAATCTCCCCCTTTTTGGTATTTTTGTCACAACTATAGTACTCCACATAAATAATCATAATTGGACATATAAAGATGAAATTCACAATGCTCCATCTAATCAAATATCAAGTTCCAAAGAACATCACAATTATCCACATTTCTCCCCCTTGGGACAAAAAGATGCCAAAAAGTAAGACAAATAGCCAAATATAAATCTCTCCCTGAATGAAACATTCACCATAAACAATATGATGTCTTCCCTTGGGACAAAAATCATAATCATAATAATCACCAATAGATGTAGCGGAATAATCATAAGCACGTCAAGAAGATAATTTACCACCATTCAAAACACATGTCATCATATCACTACTTACTTCAATTTCATCTACATCAGACTGATCAAATTCACAAACCCAAGCAATGAACTGTAAGTGTTGTCAGTGTAGTGAGAGAGAGAGATACCCGAGAAAGAGACCCACACTGATGACAGAGCTGAGGAGTCTTCGGTGGAGCTAAATAGAAGTCACAATACAAACTACTAAAAATATGAGACGACTATAGCAGCATAAAAAAATTAAAGAAGAACTAAAGAAAACATTTTTTTACTTTTCTTTTCCGTTTTTTTGTTTTTTTTCACAACACACAAAAAAACTTCAAAAATGTAAAGCACACTGTCCCTGTGCCCTTTGAAGAATCTCAAACCTAGGCTTATTCCTTAACTCATTATCTTGGTCATCGGTTTCTTCTTCAGAAGTAACTGACTTTTCCTCTGTTTGACCAGTTACTTTTCAAACAATAACTAACTGCGAATGTGTACAATTTCTTGTTTTTCCTTCGCTGTGTTTTTGTGCTTGTACTTGACTTTTTCTAATCCAAGCTTGCTTTGATAACATGGGATGCTAATGGAAATTTAATGAAGAGAGTCTAGATTTTCAGTTTTGACCCCTTTGAAATATCATTTGTAGTAACTGATAATAACTTGGCCTTATATGCCCAACAACTCCACAAAAATGACATATGGGTATAAATCTTCGTCTCTTATTCGGTGCTTCTACTTCTTGGGTTGATCTGAACATATCAGAATTTTCTTCATTAACTTTCAAACACTCACCTTCATAATCAATGCCTTAAAGATCCCCTTTAACTTTACCAATTTCCAACAACTTTTCTAGCTTTTCAGTACCTACATTCAACATTCTCAATCCCTTTTCGGTACTTATTAATTTCATTCGAGCTTCACCAAGCTCATTTGATGTCAACATCAAATTCTTTCCTAACTCTTGGATAGTGTTCTTCATGGAGAGATTTTCTTCTTCCAATCTTTCATTCTTTCTACACATATTCACCCATTTTTCACACGTAGCTTTGTGAGCCTCATAAATAGTCTCCTTTCCATCATCTAGGCCACTTTTATCACTGTTATAATTTGATATTGGATCTTGAGCTGAATTATTTTCGAAAATTTCCAATTTTTCCCCTTTTTCGTCTTCAGTTATTTCCTTCTCAGTTACTATTAAGCAAGTAACTGGACTTTTGCTGGATGGGACAACCGACGCTAAGCCATTAGCGATTTCTTCTTCGCTGCTATATTCACTATTGGAATTATTTTCACTCCAGGTGCTCGTGAAGGATTTTTCTTTTTTCTTCTTCAAAGTATTAGCACATTCGGCTTGAATGTGTCCAAAACTTTGACATTCGTGACATTGGATTTTTCTTACCTTCTGTTCACCCTTTTGTGTCTTGACTTGTTGTCTTGAATCGTTACTCGATGAACTTCCACCATATTGTCTAAGGCTAGGTCTGTCCTTCTTCATTCTTTTCAGCCATTTACCATAATTTCATGTAAGTAGTACCAAGTCTTCATTTTCAGCTGATTCATCTTCCGCACTATTTACACATTTTCTAGTTTCCACCTGTAGTGCCAATCCTTTGCGTCTTTCTTGCTTACCCCTTAACAAATTCATCTCAAAATTAGTCTTGTTAGCGAAACTAGGATTTCCACCAACTTGCTAACAAGTTTTGAGATTGTGACCCACTCTGATATCAATTGAAAAATTGTAGGGGATAATTGTTTCACGAACTGTCCAATTTTACCGTCGTGGTCTTTAGCACAAACAAAAATCAGAAAAATTAAACTCAACAAAATAAATCAACACTGAGATTTGGTAACGCAGTTCGGCACTTCTTGCCTATGTCTGCGAGGCCCTCACCTAGATTAATTTCTTTCACCGAAGTACAATAGAATTACTAAAGGCTTTACTGAGCCGACACCACTCAACTTTTGACTCTATCACTCAACTTCACTTCCCGTAAAAGATTTTCACACCCAATAATACAATCGCCTCATACTAACCTCATCAGAGGATTTTTACACATTGTTTGATAATAAAGATAATTAAATGAACAACTCAAGTGATCAATCAACTAAGAACAAAATAATAATACACTTGATATAAAAGCAAGACTTCCCTATGGATTTTATCTTCTTGAAATAACCCAGCTGAAACTCTTCACCACAGCTAATTCTTTCTTTATAAAACAAATCACCATAGCCATGGCTCATGAAAAACACAGAGAATCACTTCCGTTCACTCTAAATAAGAATAACACCTGTGACATAAACATAGGCAGACCAATCCCTGCTCACAAGTTAATTTCACCTTGGCTCCCTCAAAGCATCACACGTTGTTCAGCTAGATCCCTAACATGCACCGCAAGGTGTATGTTTATTCATAGACACCTAACACGCAGACAAAGGCAAGTTGTCTTGGGTGTTTGCAAAGGGATTTTGTTAAAAAAAAAGGGGTAGACATAGTATTATGTGAAAAACGGCCGACTTGCGTGAGTAGTCTTCATGGGTGTCTTGATTGGTTGATTGAGCGTTGATGCGCATATTATGTTCCTGTTATATGGACCACGCAAGGTGAGGAATGGAGATTGTAAGATTGCTTGTGTAGTGGTGGCGTGTGACATACTAAGTCTCAAATTTTCTGTACAAGTGACCTTGATTCTGCAACTCTACACTTGTCACTGATGTCTTTACAACTGGATATTCTCTTTGTTTTGCATTGTTGATGGATTTTCTGCTGAGAGTTCTTAGATCTATGGTTGTGGATTGGATTGGAGTATAGCACCATTGACTTTACGTTTATAATTAATCCATCCTATTGCCGGTTCTTTTTCTATCAAGGATGACGTCTACGTGGGCTAAAAAATTGCTACATTTGTGTGATTTTTAGAGTTGCGTTTTTCTAGCTTTGAATGACTATCATTGGGCTGTTCTGTTATGAAGTCTATGCAGTTTTGGCAGCTGGTTTTTCTATGGTATTTGTGTTTGAAAATTTTCAGCACTTATTGTGAATTTTGCAGCTTTACTATTTATAACGTTTCGATAGATAAACGTTTATATTTCGTGGTAAAAACTTTCAGATCTATTTCAGGGGAGATGAACCTATCGGGAAGTTGTTTTTCTCTTCTTTCTCAAGTGCTGTCGTTTATATTGAATTTTATTTAATCACTTGAGTTGTTTAGTTTCTTTCATTATCATTAATCATTGTTTTGAGAAAATCCTCTGTCGAGGTTAGTACGAGGCAATCGTACTATTGGGTGTGAAAATCTTTCACGGGAAGTGAGGTTGAGAAATAGTATCAAGGGTTGAGTGGTGTCGACTCAGTAAAGCCTTGAGTAATTCTATTGTACTTCAGTGAAAGTGATTAAGCTGGGTGAGGGCCCCGCAAATGTAGGCAAGGAGTGCCGAACTGCATTAACAAATTTTTGGTATTCTTGTTATTTCGCTTTGATTGTTTTTATTTTGTTGGTGCCCAATAAGTTTGCAAAATAATTAACCCGCTTTGGTTTTTCAATTTGTATCAGAGAGGGTCATCATTTCAGAACTTGTTAGCAAGTTGGTGCAAATCTTAGTTTCGCAAACATGACAAATTTTGAGATGAATCTCTTAAGGGGTAAGCAAGAAAGAAGCAAAGGATTGACACTACAGGTGGAAACTGGAAAATGTGTGAATGATGCGGAAGATGAATCAGATGAAAACGAAGACTTGGTACCACTCACATGAAAATTTGGTTAATGGCTAAAAATAATGAAGAAGGAAAGACCTAGCCTTAGACAATATGACAGCGAAGAAGAAATCACTAATAGCTCAGCGTCGATTGCCCCATACAATAAAAGTCTAGTTACTTGCTTAACAGTAACTGAGAAGGAAGTAACTGAAGTCGAAAAAGGGAGAAAATTGGACAATTTTGAAAACAATTCAGCTCAAGATTCAATATCAGATTATAACAGTGATGAAAGTGACCTAGATGATGGAAAGAAGAATATTTACGAGGCTCACAAAGCTATGTGTGAAAAATGGGTGAATATGTGTAGAAAGAATGAAAGATTGGAAGAA
>JANZXR010004716.1:0-16973 GCA_027575705.1 Erythroxylum echinodendron
TTATTATTATTATTATTATTATTATTATTATTATTATTATTATTATTATTATTATTATTATTTTATTTTTATTTTTACTTTTAAGCTCGGGACTTAGCCTTTTACTCGGAGGCAAACATTTATGATAGATGTCGATTCGGATACTCGACTAAGTCAATTGTTAATAGCTTAGTTGAAACGTCATTATAGCCTTTTTATGCGAAGGTACACATTTGTGATGCGTGTCAATTTGGTTACTCAGCTACATCACATTTTCAACTAGCTACTAGTTCTACTCATAACCTGAATGTCAATGGAATAGTGATTTATTGAATTAAACCCTTTTTTTTGGCTACCTTGTTTCTTTTAGCTATTCGTTTCCATGAAAAATACTAGTTAAGCTACTTAACCTAAAAGGTCTCATTATGAATGAATGTGACAATCTATAGGGTGCTAAATTTACACTAAGTCCTAATTAGGTTGTATATTTATCCAAAGGCCCCCTATTTCACTAATTTTGTAGGCTAATGATCATTCACAACTTGATAGACTATGTCCCAAAATTAAATAAATTTCACTCAATCTAAGCCATTGACACATTCACACACTTCACATAACGTAACCTACTACTATCATACAGTATGCAAAATTCACATTCAAAAGCAAAAACACATTATCTCTCCCTACACTTGAACAACACATTGTCATCAATATGAGAAGAGAGCACACACCCGAGGGAAATAAACACAATATACGAAAAACATAAGAAGAAAATACTAACACAAAATGAAACGAAAAGGGTTAGAACACTTAATCGTTTATGATGAAAGAGGTGCTGATGGATATAGTGTTGAGACCAAATCATCTTGACATCAAAAATGTTTCCCTATTTTATAAATGAGTCAAGATAACAAAAGAATTAGTACTTGAAACCGTTCCAACTTATTCATAAATTATTTAAGAATTTAAAACAAACCTAAGTACACAACAATTTAAATCTACTACTAAACGTGCTAATTTATGGTCATTAGCTTGACTTCATCCTTTAAAATTCCACCCTTTTCATTCAACATCAATTTTATAGCCCGTGAGTAAGCTACAAATTGCATGATGATCAAAAGGACAATATTGATAAAATTATGAACACCAATCAATTTCAATAATTTCCTTTTCACTAACAGACTGTCAACAAAATAGGGAATAACGAAGCTCCTTAAATCTTTCATCAAATCTAATAGTTTGTCCTGTACAAAGGTGAATTGCTCTCCTTCTTCCTTCATCAACTTCGTCTCGTGTCCTTCTTCGACTACATGAATAGAGACCTTTATCGCTTCTTCAAACTTGATGTCTGTTATCGTTTATTCATCGTCCTCTTGGTCATTATAAGATTTGAACACAACAATTATTCTGAATGAGCTACGAACCTTCGGATTCTTAAATACATCATTCATATGGAATGTCTCTTCATCATGATCAATCTAAAAGATAGGGTTCTTTGCATGGACATTTACCCAAGAATTTTCAATTTTCACTTGTGGTATATCTAGGACTGGTGAATAATAGAGAGGGTTGGAATTCTTTTCCTCGTACACTTCCATCATCTTTTGGTTGCCAACAAATTGGGGTTCGATATGGCCTTCCTCTAGTTCTTCTAGCTCTACCCCATTCTTAAGTGTGATAGTATCGTATTGCTCTATTGATTTTACATTCATGCTGCTAAGACAATTTTCCACACTTTCCATATAGAATTCCCTAGAAAGTTGTCTTCCTTGAATCTCCAGATTATGAATATAGAAGCGGCATGATTTTATATTACTCGATCATTTTGGTCTTCCAATCTCTTCTGGGCCTCTTCTATGACCATAAGCTTATCTATGATTTTGTCCAGCTTGGAATCCCATGAACTAGATTCATCATAATGAAATTCACATGGGTCTTGATGTCCTATGTGAGTAATTGCATTGTTAGACCAATAAAAATCTGGGTTATTCTGCCACCCTGAAGTGTGCATGCGTCTAATAAGGGTAGCTATTTCTCTAACCATACTGCGACTTATTGTAATTCTCAAAATTTCCTTACTCCCTATAATATCTATCTTCTATCATTGTTCAACATTCAACTCTTCAGATATCCCATTCTAAGATGTCTCGATATGTTTGTACTTTACGCCCCATTTTTTTTATAAAACAAAAGTTAGCAGAAAAGCCTTAGACTAAAGAACTAAATTGCCTTCCCCAATAACGGTGCCAAAAACTTGTTCCGCTCAAGGTTACACACTCTAAGTTTTACTAATTTTTAACCTTGGTAATTACTGCAAGCACACGAGTCGTTCACGTAGTACCTAAGATGTCGATCTCACAAGGAAGGGAACTAGTCCTAAAATCTAACGATAGCTAAGTTCGCAAAACCTAATTTAACAACCACTGTAGAAATTTAAATTACTCGAGAATCAAATACGAGAAATTAAATCAACCAAAAGAACAAACAAAAGAGAACTCACACAAATAATCCGAATTTCAACCTAGAAGGGACCAATTGAGAGAAAGGGAGAATCTATTCAAAATTAAAGAAAATTCTACCCAATTATGAAATTTTTGATTTAATGGGCCTAGACGATCCTAAGATGAATTACTCTTACTCGAGTTATAATTCTTAACCCTAATTAATAATCCCTAATTCAAATTATAGAAATTGCAATCTCCCGATCTGTAATTTGTCCAAAACCTAAATTAGTTATAACGTTGTTTATTAACCTATCAGGAATCTGTACTCGATCTCTCGTTTCACAACTCTACCAGTTTGATTCAATTCTTTACCTATCGATTTACCTAACTCTCGTTACTCTAAATTAATGATTTTCATCAGCTCACCCTCTCAGTTTATTACCCAGTTATGACGAATCGAATTGAATCACGACAAATCAAAATAAAACATAATCAAATCAATTTTATTAATCTCAAGAATAAATAAACCTGAAGGTGAGTTTAGATAGAAAAATCAACACTCAATGACAAATAATTCTAATCAATCTCAAATTTCATATATCAATGAAATCGAAATAAAAACTAGGAAATACTGTCAGAATAGATCTCGGAGTCGAGACTGCAAGAAACTACCTATTTCGGGAAGTACGTCACGACAAGCATATCTTTGTGCCTCTCTTCCTTCATCTCCTTTCTCAATCGATTGATCTCTATCTAGGTTTTCTCTTGGATTTTTGGCAAAATCTCATGTTTGTGCAGCTCTCTCGGATCTCTAATCTCTAAGACGGCTATCTTGTAATGTGCTATTTATTTTGTAGCAGCCCTAGGTCAAACTCAGGGTCAAAACAGTCCAAAAATCACTTAAAATTTTAAGTTTTCGTGTCAGCCTAATGTAGGGCACGATCGCAGCCCTGCTTGCCACAATCGTGGCTGGCACTTTTTCCTTTCTATCACGATTGTGGCCTAAAGTGCACGATCGTGGCCTGACTTGATGCTCTCTGTCACGATTGTGGCTCCTGGTGTAAGATCGTGGCCTGATTGCCTCTAGCTCACCCTCTTCTGTCATGATTATGGCCAATGTGCACTATCGTGGCCTGCATGTTTTGGCCCAGAACTCTTCGAATCTTCACCGTTCTTCCCTGTTTACCCTACAACACTAGCACACATATCAAGGTACCTCAAAAAAAATACAATTTAAGCTCAAAGATTCAAACTAACCCATAAAAACACTTAAACACAAAAACTAATCTAATTAAGCCCTAAATGCATAATTAACACTCAATTTAATACAAAATACATCACAAATCAAACCCTAAAACATCATACAAAACACTACTACCATATTTCATCTCTCTTTGATATGTTTCCCACTCTTTGACATCTATCACATTTGAGCACAAAATCTCGAGCATCCTTAAACAGGGATAGCCAATAGAATCTGCACTTTAAGATTTATGCAGCAGTCTTGTTAGCTCCATAATGCCCTGTATATAATAAGCTATGACATTGTGTTAAGATTTCAGGCATTTCGTCTTTAGAGACACACCTGCGAATTAAACTATGAGCACATATCTTATAAAGTACAGGTTCATCCCAAATATAATGAGAGCATTGAAATAGAAAATGATTGCTTTGTTGATATAACAAATTAGACGGAAAAATACCTCCTAAAAGGTAGTTTTCAATATCTATAAACTAAGGAAGGAAAGGGTTATCTACCATCATCAAGGTCTTGTTAGGAAAGCTTTCCTCAATTTCCTCTTCCGCTTTATGATGTCCTCCTTCAAGTCTGGATAAATGGTCTGCTACGACATTTTTTGCTCCCTTCTTGTCTTTAATTTCAATACTAAACTCTTACAACAGGAGTACCCACTAACATAATGCTGCATGATCTATGAAAACAATAACTTGTAAGCCTAAAAGATAAAAACGAAAATTTTCACAAGCAAATACCACTGCAAACAGTTCCTTCTCAGTAGATATGTAATTCAGCTATGCTCCTGTCAGCGTTTTGCTTGCATAATAGGTAGCATGCAACCTTTTCTCCTTCTGTTGGCTAATTACACAACCAAAAGCATGGTCGCTTGCGTCACACATAATCTCAAAAGAAAGAGACCAATCTGATGACGTCAGAATTGGTGCTGTTGTGAGTGCCCTCTTCAAAATGTTAAAAGAGTCTAAAACAATCATTATCAAAAACAAAAGGCACATCTTTAACCAATAGATGAGTCAGGGGTCTAACAATAAGGGAAAAATCTTTAATGAACTATCTGGAGAACCCTGTGTGAACAAGGAACACTTGGATACCCTTAATGTTAGTGGGAGGTGGTAACTTTTCAATTACTTTTATTTTAGCGCGATCCACTTCAATGCCCTTGTATAAAATCTTATGGCCTAATACAATTCCCTCTTGGACTATGAAATGACATTTCTCCCAATTTAAAAGTAAATAAGACTCCTCACATCTTTGAAGCACTTTGTCCAAATTAAGCAAATAATGATCAAAAGAATCTCTAAAGATAGAAAAATCATCCATAAATAACTCCATAAAGTTTTCATTTATGCCTGCAAATATGGCCATCATGCACCTTTGAAATGTGGCAAATTCATTACATAAACCAAAAGGCATCCTCTAGTACACAAAAATTCCATACGGACATGTGAAAGTGATCTTCTCTTGATCTTTTGGGTATATAAATATTTGATTGTACCTTGAATATCCATCATGAAAGCAATAAAAAGAATGATCAGCCATTCTCTTAATCATTTGGTCCACAAAAGGTAAAGAGAAATGATCCTTCTTGGTGGCCCAATTTAGCTTCCTATAGTCAATACACACTCGCCAACCTGTGACCGTCCTAGTGGAAATCCTTTCCCCTTTCTCATTTTCTATCACCATCATGCCACCCTTTTTTGACACACATTGTACTGAGTTCACCCACTCACTATCTGAAATGAGGTAAATAATCCCTACATCTAAAACTTTCACCACCTCCTTCTTCACAACCACTTGCATATTTGGATTTAACCTTCTCTATCTTTCTCTCACGATTCTACATCCTTCTTCTAGGTTAATCCTATGCATCACCACATTGGGGTAATCCCCCTAATATTATAAATTTGCCACCCTGTAGCTCTCATCCTTTTCCTAATGGTCTCCACCACGTTTTTCTTCTTGCTCATAATCTAATTCATTGGAGATAATGATGGGTAAAGTATGGTTCTTCCCTAAAAAGGTATATCTCAAATGGGAAGGTAAGGGTTTAAGGTCTAAATTGGGAGGTTTACAAGTAGAAGGTGGTGTAGGTGTATCAGTTCTCTCCAATCTCTCTAACTCAACTTCCTCACATAAATCCTCTTCCTTCCTGCTTTCATCTTTGTGTACTTCATTCACTTCATTGACTCCTTCTTTAATCTCCTTCACACACTCATCTACAACATCAATTTTCATATACACATTTCCATCCATAGATTTCTTTAAAGATTTTGTCATATTAAACTCAACCTGTTCATCACCAATTCTCAAAACAAGTTTCCCTTCATACACATCAACTAATGCCCTACCAGTATTCATAAAGAGCCTAACTGAAACCAATGGACAATTCTTATTAGCTTCAAAATCCAAAACAAAAAAATCAATGGGAATTATAAATTTATCCACTTATATCACTACGTTTTTCACAACTCCAGATGGCCTTTTTATGGATTAATCCGTAAGTGGAATCAGTATGGATTTTAGCTTTTACCTCTCCTAGTCCCAGTTTTCTAAAAATAGACAAAGGCATCAAATTAATACTTGCACCTAAATCATATAAACATTTAGAAAATTCAAAATCACCAACATACATGGAATAGTGAAACTCCTTGGATCTTGTAATTTCGAAGGCATTTGGCTTAAGATGAAGGAATTGTAATTTTCTGAAAACATTAACATCTGATTGTCTTCCCAAGTACATTTGTGTGTGAGTATATCCTTCAAAAACTTCATATACTTGGGCATGCAATCCAAAGCTTTCACTAATGACAAATTAATCTATAGCTTCTTCAGTTTCTCCAAAATTTGGAAAACTGAGTGTCCACCTTATGTTGTTTTACTCTCTGTGGATATAGGAGTTTGGACTTGTACGGTGGTGGTGGTATATGAGGCTTTCCTTCTTCTATCTCCTTACCTTTCTCTTTTTCTTGGTTGTCCCTTCACACTTGGCTCTTCCATCTGCTTGCCACTTTGAAGCGTAATTGCCTTAAGTTGCTCCCTTGGAATGACCTCAGTATTGCTCGATATGCTACCTACACTTTAAAAAAATAAAGCACTAGTAAGTTGACTTACTTGAACCTCCAAGTTATGGATCAACGAGGTGTGGTTCTTCAAGATCTAGTCAAATTTTGCCTCCATCCTCTTTTGACTCTCCTCCTGGCTAGCAAACATTCTTCTTTGATTCTCTTCTTGAACTGCCAAGTTGGAACTAAAAATCTCCATAAACTTGTCTATTTTGCTTTCCATCGATCCAATTCGATCTTGTTAGAATCCTGGACGTCTTTGTGGTCTCGCTTGGCCACTTGCATTGTTATTATTCCAAGAGAAATTTGGATGATTTTTCCATCCCAGATTATAAGTATTAGAGTACGAGTTGTTACCTCTTTACGGCTGACTAGGTAACTTACCTGTTCGGTATCACTGGTTCCCAATAGAAAACACTCCAGTGAGTCATAGTTGTTATGCCCGCACAGCTCACATTGCACTTACTTTGCCTTCATTGTCAAAGTAGATGCTCCTTGCATGTTGTTCAGTTGCTTCGTAAAAACTGTGATCTGAGCCTACAAAGTAATAACAGAATCAATAGGTATCATATCTTTTTGTTCCTTCTGCCCTGTCTGCTCCTCTAGCTCGATCACATACAGTTGTTACTCGCTAACTCCTCCAAAAGATCATGAGCTGCTTCCACAGTCTTCCTCATTAATAAACCTCTAGCTGCTACATCGATGGTTCCTCTCATGCTCGGATTCACTCCATTGTAGAATGTTTAAAGTAGCAACTCCCTCGGAAGGTTGTGTTAGGGACAGCTTCTCTGCAATTCTTTAAATCTCTCCCAAGCTTTCTAGAGAGATTCCCTATCATTCTGCTGGAAATTTATATCTCCTTGATTATCCTTGTCGTCTTTGTCAATGGGAAGTACTTCGTAAGGAATGTTTGGGCAAGTTGCTCCCAAGTAGTAATCTGTCCCAAATTCAACGAGTTGTACCACACCTTAGCCTGATCTTTCACGTAAAAGAAAATAACCTCAACTTCACTGCATCGTCGGACATTCTGTTGAATCGAAAAGTATCGCAGATATCTAAAACATTTATGATGTGAGCATTCGGATCCTCGTTGGATAGCCCATATAATTGCATACTATTTTGTAAAATAATAAGGAGTGTCGGTGTTATCTTCAAATTGTTCACTCGGACCACTAATCTCACCGCTCTTTGAGGATTATTTCCTGGCCTCATGAAATCCATCAGTGTCCCCTCCGATTCTCCTTGTTCTCCTTTTTTATCCATATCTTGTTATGAAAAATTTAGATGCTTTGCCCTTCTTAATTCACTTTAGTGTCTCTTGATGTTAGGAAATTTGTCTTCACTAACTTCTTTCATTCTTCGCGTACTCCTTGCTTCATGCATCTGAAAATACACAAGGAAAAGTATCAAATTTCTTAAATCAAAGTCATCTAAATTAAACAAGATGCTAAACAATTAATCCCTAGCAACGACGCCAAAAACTAGTTGACTTGTAGAGTAAACTACTCGTTTTACGCTCAAAAAGTACAAGTGTACAAGTTATGATTTTTAGTAAAAAAAGCGAATATCGATCCCACAGGGATTGATACCCAGACACGACTTAATTCAAATCAAACTTTATTTAAGAAACAAAATTGTGTAATGGAAAGAATTTAGAAAATTAAATTAAAACTAAAAGACTAACAAAAAGTAATAGACAACGCCAAAGTGTAGAAAATTAGAATTCAAGAATCTAAAGACTAGAGATTTCTTTTTCCCTATTTTATCTCCCTCCTATTTTAATAATCAAATTGTGTCTCACCTAAGATTTTCAAATGTATTAACTACCCTCTCTTAAGGTGTAATTATTTTTTCCTAATCAAATTAAATGAAATTGATTGAATGATCTCTCAACCTACCCAATCACTCTACTAATTTAACTTGTTATTAAACTATACTATGGGTGATCAATTGAGTTAGTGGAGATCTCTCTCCTATCTATTCAATCAATGTGATGATTGTACATCTATAAGTTGCCAACTCTCGTTGTACAATCCTACACATATAGCCTTCTCACTCTCTCAATTTGTTGCAAGATAAAAATAAAATCAACAATCATCAAAGACACTTTCATTCAATTCAATAAAATAGGAGTTTAAAAAAAGTAATTCAAAAACAATCCCTAAAACCAAATCATCCACTCATAGTCTCCATAGCATCATCAACACACATACAATCCATCTTACAAAGTTTCAAAGAAAGAAAAACACAGAAAATTGAATAAATGAAACTTTTTCTCTTCTTTGCCAAAATCTAAAATTTTTTATGTTGATGTGCTATTTTCCCCAATCTTGATGATAATCCTTGAATTCAATCCTTCCTCAAGACTCAAAACTTGTTTTCTTCACTCAAGGAGGCTCTTTCTACAGAAGGGTTTCGTCTCCTCTTCTTTGGAGGCTTAATTCCCTTTTAATAGTCCCAAAACCCTAAGTTTAATGAAGCCCCATATATTACCTCAGATTATAATTCCCACGATCGTGGGAATTGACATGATTCCCACGATCGTGAGAATTTGCAACAGAGAGTTCCCTCTTCTCTTCTTCTTTTTGATCTCTAGCACAATCTCCAAGTTGCTCCATCTTCATTCCTACATAAAAATAATCAATTCTTATCCTAAAGCAACATCAAACATAAAGAACAACAATGGAAATCAAACTCAATGAAAACATACAAAATGAATCCTAAACTACAACAATAATCAACAATTATGCAAGAAACACATGCCAGTTACTTAGAAAAACATAGACTAATGCACAACTATCGTTGATACATCTATATTAGTTTCATTGTCTTTTCCTTATAAGTAACCCTTATAACATGTAAATCTTGACTTTGATTTGATTTTCCATTCAAGACCACATTTTTATCACATGCATGAATATGGAAATGATATAGTCATTCTTTGTTTCATAAGCTACATCAACCAAATAGCCTACCTATTTATATAATTTTCCTTTCGATAAGCCCACTTAAGCTTTATTTGCCTTTTCTTTTGTACTAACCACATTACATGCTTTACACCGAACCAAATGTCCTACCCAAGCCTCAAAACTATTGGAGCATTTGTCAATTATTGATGATTATGTATGTACAAAAGTATAAGTATAGGGGTGTGCATATTTGTGGGATGGTTATAATTGTTGGGATGCCATTTTACATTTTATCAATGAAATTCTCATGTTGAAGTAGCTTGTTTCAATTTTTATTACAAAGAAAAAGAAAGAAAGAAAAAGAGAAAAGGAAAGGAAAAGAAAAGGCAAAAGCAAAAGAAAAGAAAAGAAAAGAATAAAATAAAATTACCTAGGAGGAAATGTAATTGTTTTGCAAAGTTATTTATGATTAATGGCTCCTTCTAAAGTTGTATGGAATGGATAACTTGAGTATAATGCATATGAGGTAGATTTTTTTTGGAAGGTTCACTCCTTGTAGTTTCAATGTATTATTATCATCAATTTTTATAAGTCATCATTTCTAATTAATTATGCTTTATAGTTTTTGCATTCATCATAACTGATGTTACCAAGTTTTGAATGAATGTTAGTTTTTGCGCTTGATGTTTCAGTGAGTGTTACTTTTGCTTCACTAGCTTTGATGTATTCTATGCTACATTACCAAATACATCTCACCTTACCCTTGCCCACATTACAACCTTAAAAAGACTTTTGATTCGTAATTATGCATATGAATCTTAGTAGTGTAGAAAGGAAATGATATGCGAAATTGTAGACTATCATGATCATGAATGGTTTTTGGGTGTACCCATGAAATTATCTTAAACACATTTTATCATGTCTACCTCTAGATTGCTCTATTTTTAAAGGTGATAATTGTTGATTGGTCATGAGTAGAAACATTGAATGTTGAGTTCTTAATACAGTTTTTAAAAGTTATTCATCGTTGCTTATGACTATCTATTCTTGGGAAATATAGGAAATGAGTAAATGTTTTAGGTCTTTGATTTTGATTTTGATTTTGATTTTTTGCCCAAGGAAATTCAAAAGCTAAGTTTGGGGGAAATTGATATGTGCTTAATTAATTATACATTTATTACAAAACACTTAATGATTAATGCTATGAAATGCTTAAGAAATTCACTTTAGTTCATTTGGCTTTAGGTACATTTCAAAAGTGAAAGAGCTAAAGTGAGTCAAAAGCATAATATTTGAGCCATCTTTTTAAGAGTCACACTCACTTGTCTTCATGGAAAGGAGAAAGAATAGAGTAAGAGAAGATAAGAAAATACATAAAATGAAGAAGATGTGAGGCATTCATCCTTTACATCCATTCATCATTTTGTTATGATCATGAGCCATCTCTCACCCTTGACAAAAGGGTTATGGGTGTGACATTTTTGCATGGGTGTGACACTCATGTACACCCATATAACAATAGGTCGTGAGCTTCAAGGAGCCAATCACGGTGATGAGCCAACCACTCACGCCGGTGAGTTCTTGCTAGCTCACCCAAACCTTAGTTTTTAATATAAATGGACATGTTGTGTGACGACATAAATGTTTATGAATAGTTGGATGAATTATTTTGAGGATGAAAGGTCCCAGGAAAGGGGCAAACCTCTCATCCTTTGGATACCTATGGAAGGATAGCTTCTTGATGTCAGTTCAAAGGTGATATCAACACCAAAAAAATCGGTTAAGCATATCTCTCATTGTATTTGTGTTCTTTCTCTCTAGGAATTGTTTAGGTTATTTTATGCTTATAGATTTAGGTTTTCATATATGAATGATCGTATTCTTGTTATCGTTAGATTATTTATGTATGAACCCATTCTGGAATTTTGAACACAATCAGTAATTTTTCTGTTTGGATATTGCTAGAATCTTCAATATAATCTGCAATTGTTATGTTGAGATTTATTTGTAGCAACTAATGGCTTCCAATCATTAGGAACACACTCCATAATTTTTTTTCAGTTGATTTTGAATCATTAGAGATAACGTAACTAGGTTAAATGACATGAACATACATGGCTGTTATCTTGATTAATTTGTTTTCCCAACTTATAATGTGGCTATCCAATTAAATCAAGAGAGCTGGTTCTAGGTTTTTAAATAGCTAGGTTCGGTTAAAAAGCTTGTTTTAATTGAACACAACCTTAGGGAAAATTGGGCTTAATAGAGCTTATCATCAACCTACGATTAACAGTTGCTATAAGAGGTATGAGAACAACTATTCAATGAAGTATGTTTAATTGTGTGTAGGTCGAGATTGAAGCGATGGCAGAGTCGCTAATGTATTCATCATTTTTGAAAGCTTTCTATAATTTTCTTTTGTTAGTTTAGTTTTATTTTATTTTCTTATTTGAAATCAAATCAAACCCCTATAACCTAAACACTGGTTATTTTTATTTCAAAGCTTTACACACAGTCTCTATGGGATCGACCTAAAATTATCACTAGATGTATTTTTATGTCTAGTTATTTTATATAGTGTTACGATGTGCTACCGTTTCGTATAATGATATTCCTTTAGTTTGAGAGTGAGACGAGATGTCATTCCTTAGCTTCACAATCTTCACAGGAGGAAACTATTTTAATAAAAAAAATTGCCACTTGATCCCATATGATCAATGACGAATGTGGCATAGAATTGAGCCACTACTTTGCTTTTCCTCTCAAAGAAAAAGGAAATAGACACAATCTGATGGCCTCATCATTCACTCCATTTATTTTAAACGTATTGTAGTTCTTTAAGAAGTTAAATATGTGCATATTACAGTCCTTGTCTCAGACTATTTGAATGATGTTGGGCTTGATCTCAAAATTGTTCGCGTATACAGTCAGTCTCACGATGTTGGATTCCATGTCATTTAAAATGACTAGTCTAGGATAATCAAACATTATTCATGGTTTGTCCACTATATTACACAATCCCTAGGTGTTTGTATGACCTTCCAAGTCCTCTATTCCTTGATCTAATTCAAACTCCCTAAGGTTTGTTTTACGACGATTCCTACACTCAGTGTTTTCTATCTTAGGATCTACATCAAATAAGTTCTCAGTGTTACTTTAGGTCATAAACTGACATGGAGTCTAGCCTTAACTAAGGAAATAACCTAAACAGCAAAAAATAAATTAAATAACGTAAAATAAAAACAAACAATTAAAGTAAAAAAATTAAATAAAAATAAATAATTAAAGCAAATAAACAAATGAAAGAAACGACTTGATTAATAAAACTCAAGTATTTCTAATATCACTGTCCCTGAAAGCGGCGTCAAAAACTTAATTAGACTATTTCTTGAGTGGCCAAAATTTAATACCGCAAGTGCACAGTGTAGTTGTAGCTATTACTGGCAAGTACGAGTCGATCCCACGAGGATGGTAAGTACTAGTAATTGCTATTATTATATTATTTAGCCTACAGATTAATTGTAGTTGAATTATTGAAACCAAAATCAAACAATTAAAGTAAACAAGTAAAACGATTTAAAGTAAAGAATTGGCAACACTAAATTAATTACCAATATCAGATAATTAGTACTTAGGTTTCGAATCACCCTAAACCCTTAACTAATTGATTATTTATCATGCAATTATCTTATTGAATAACTGGACTGGAGATTCCTAAGATATGCTAGTAGCAAACCTTGAGTCCACTAACAACTAATCATAGGGTCTCTAACTGAATTACTCAAGTCAAAACTTATAACATTGTGTTACCATATTATGAATCCCTCCATTTGGTTTGACCTTAATCCAGAAGATTTATGTCATCCTATATTTAGGATTGCAATCAACTCTTTCCAATTATTGTATTCAAACCTAGGATTTTTCAGAAGTTAACTATGAAATCAAATTAAAGTCAAAAAATCATATTAATAGACAATACTTAAAACAGATACTTAGATTTCAATAATCAACAAACATAATTTGCATTCACAAAAGAATCAAACATGTCTTAGATCTCAATAATCAACAGACACAATTTTTATTCACAAAAAACATGTCAAAGTAAATCATGGTTCACCTGACCTCGATACTAATAGAGAATTTAGCTATACATTGGCGCGAACGCAAAATCATATCCATATAAACAAAAAACATAATAGAAAACATCATAATCATAATTCTAAATCTCCCTGATTGTTCTCTATCATGTATTCTTATAATGTAAACGTTCGATCTTGTGTTCTGATGGATTTGTTGATAAAAATCTTGTGTCTTTTGCTCCTTAAGCTCTAAATCACCTCTAGAATCGCCTTTTAACTTTTCAGAACAATACCAACCGCCTCCTCCCTTTTATTTGCCTCTAAAACGTCACTTTTATAACAAAATATAGGTTTTCGAATATGCACGGTCGTACACAGGAACATGCATAATTATAAATTTTCGGATGTCCCAAAAGTGCACGGATGTTTTCGATTCATTTTGAATCATTAGGGATAACATAACCTAGGTTAAATGACACGAGTGTATGACATTGTTTCCTTGATTAATTTATTTTCCTAACTCGTAATGCGACTAGCCAATTAAATCAAGAGAGCTTATTCTAGGTAGTTCAATAACTAGGTTCAATTAAAGAGCTTGTTTTAATTGAACACGACTTGAGGGGAAATCAAGGTTAATAGAGCTTATCATTAACCTGCAATTAATAGTTGCTATGAAAAGTATGAGAATAACTATTCACTGAAGTATATTTAATTGTATGTAGGTCGAGATTGAACCGATGACCGAATCCCTCACATATTCATCACTTTTCATCATTTTTGAACATTTTCTTTAATTTGCTTTTGTTAGTTTAGTTTCATTTTATTTTCTTATTTAAAATCAAACCAAACCCCCCTATAACCTAAACACTGATTATTTTTATTTCAAAAACTTTACACACAGTCTCTGTGGGATCAACCTAGACTTACCATTAGATATAGTTTTAGGTCTAGGTATTTTATGTAGTGTTACGATGCACTACCATGTCATACAATGATTCTCCTTTAGTTTGAGAGTAAAAAGAAATGTCATTCCTCAGCTTCGCAATCTTCTCAGGAGGAAAGTATTTCAATAAAAAAATTTCTGCTATTTGATCCCATATGATCAGTGACGAATGTGGCATAAAATTAAGTCACTGCTTTGTTTTTCCTCTCAAAGAGAAAGGAAATAGACGCAATCTTATGGCATCATCATTCACTCCATTTATTTTAAACGTATCACAGTTCTCTAAGAATTTAGAGATGTGCATGTTACTGTCCTTATCTCGGACCATTTGAATGATGTTAGGCTTGATCTCAAAATTGTTCGCTTGTACAGTTAGTCTCACGATGCTAGATTTCTTGTCATTTAAGTGTGGTCTAGGATAATCAAACATTGTTCGTGCTTGGTCAGCTATATTGCACGATCCCTTGGTGTCTGCATGACCTTCCAAGTCCTCTATTCGATGATCTAATTCAAACTCCCTAAGGTTTGTTCTATGACGATTCTTATACACAGTTCTTTCTATCTTAAGATTTACGCCAAATAAGTTCAGTGTTACTCCAGGTCATAAACTAACTTGGAGTCTAGCCTCAACTAAGGAAATAACCTAAATAACAAAAAATAAATTAAATAAAGTAAATTAAAAACAAGTAATTGAAGCAAAATAAATTAAATAAAAACAAATAATTAAAGCAAATAAACAAAATGCAAAAAGTGAATAGATTAATAAAACTCAAGCGTTCCTAATATCATCGTCCCTAACAACAATGTCAAAAACTTAATTAGACTATTTCTTGAGTTTCCAAAATTTAATACCGCAATTGCACAGTGTAGTTGTAGCTATTACCCGTAAGCATGAGTTGATCCCACGAGGATGGTAAGTACTAGTAATTACTATTATTCTATTATCTAGGCTACAGATTAATTATGGTTGAATTATCGAAACCAAAATTAAACAATTAAAATAAACAAGCAAAATGATTTAAAGCAAAGAATTAGCAACACTAAATTAATTACCAATATCAAATAATTAGTACCTAGGCTTCAAATCCCCCTAAATCCTTAATTGATTGATTATTTGTCATGCAATGATATTGTTCATTAATTAGACCGTGGAGATTTCTAAGATATGCTTATAACTAACCTTAAGTCTACTAACAACAAATCATAGGGTCTCTAACCGAATTGCTCAAGTTAAAAATTATAAGATTGTGTTATCGTAGTATGAATCTCTCTATTTAGTTTGACCCTAATCTGGAAGATTTATGTAATCCTATCTCTAGGATTGCAGATTTTTCAATTGTTTAATATGAAATCAAATTAAAGTCAAAAAATCATACTAATAGACAATACATAAAACAGATAATTGGATCTCAATAATCAACAAACACAATTTGCATTCACAAAAGAATCAAAAAATGTCAAAGAATTCAACTATGGTTCATCTGACCTAGATACTAATAGAGAATTTAGTTATACATCGGTGAACACAAAATCATATCCATGTAAACAGAAAACAGAATAGAAAACATCATAATCATAATTCTAAATCTTCCTGATTGTTCTCTATCATGTATTCTTACAATGTAAACATTTGATCTTGTGTTCTGATGGATTTGTTGATGAAATCTCGTGTCTTCTGCTCCTTAAGCTCTAAACCACCTCTGGAATCGTCTCTGAACTTCTCAGAATAATGCCACCTCCTCCTTTTGATTTGCCTATGAAACGTTGCTTTTATATAAAAATCTAGGTTTTTGGGTTATGCACAGTCGTAATCAAGAGCTTGCATACTTAGAAATTGTTGAATATCACAAAAGTGCACAATTGTGCACTCATTCTATATTGCTGATTTTTTATTTTTACGTTGTGTATTCATCTGAATTATTTTTCTTTAAGTCCGTGAAGGCAATTATCACCTGTAAACACACTTGAAGCATATTAAATACCAAATATACAACAAAAATATAAAATATCAAGCAAGAATACATTAAATATGGGGTCAAAATATAGTCAATTAACCATCTATTATTAGTATAATTACAAAATTCCTTATAAATTAACTTCTAGTAATTTAGTTTCCCTTAAGAATCTTGACATGAGTTCCGCAATACCAACCATATAAAGGAGATAGTAGTTTATATCTTAAACATGCCAATCTTGATATTGTAACATCCCGTTCTCATATTAAGGGTTAGGACCCGAAATTTTAGTACATATGAGCTCAAAAAGAGATTAAGGAAATGCATTTTCTTGCTCATGCATAATG